>KI422693.1:0-25197 GCA_000473375.1 Anopheles culicifacies | reverse complement strand
AGTATTGCATAGAACCGGTCACAGCTGGTAACACTTCAGGGCTACCATCATTGAAGTTTGAGGTTAATAATCTTGAATTTGGCTCCACGAACCATTCATTAGTAGTAAACATACTCTGTTTACGCAAAAAGCCATAGTTTGAAGAAAGAAAAAAAAACATCGTTGGACCTTCTTACTGAGATAAGCGACCAGTATGGCGCGGAAAAGGCATAGGCTTTGCCAATTCTTCGAACCCAAATACAAAACAAAAAAGTAAAGTGTTAATTTGAATCACTTTTTTCAATCTCTTTCCATCACGTGCTATAGTAATGTTCGTTTAATATTAGTCAACTTTGTTTGTGATGCTCATGTTCTGTTCTACCTTGTGATTATGATTGGGTTAAACCTAATCTCTTAAAATAATGGAACTTTTACTTAAAAATATGTATTTAAGATGTTATAGAATAACATTTTCTTTCATAAATGTTTGATCAACGTTTAAAACGTATAGCTACCGCCTACGTTTTGGCCAATCAATAAAAATTACTAAAACAAATACTTCATTACTTCATTCATTGATGGCGCTAACATCATTTACACTGTCTTGTAAATGTCCCCGCTCGAACGCACACAGTGGCAGGCACTAACGCAACATCTTGTCTATTATTCAGCAGTTTCAAAGGCATCTTTTTTTAAACTCTCACTCCGGCCTGTCTTTACGCGTATGCTTGCGTTCAGATAGGGAGCAACGAAAAACCATGAATGCGTTTTTTCGGACGAACCCATATCAAGCGACAGTCTGTGATGATCGCGATCAGTCTAGAATTGGTCAGTCAGAGCGACGGTGTAGACTGTGCGGGTTTGGTTTTCTGGGCAGTCTTCACGTTGCTGAATATCTGGAACCCTTTCCGGTGTTTGCGAGCCTGGAGTTGCTCCTACAGAAAGCCTGAGTGTTTTAGCGTGTTGAGTGTAGTGAGACAAAGATGAGGATCTTTCACGTGATCCTGATGTCTTATGTCTGCTGGATACTGATGGTCCAGTCGAAGCAGATAACAGCACGGTTTAAGCACATCAAATGTGAACGGGAAGAAAAGGTTCGCCTTGAGGGAGGAAGTCAAGTGTTGTTTGCTTAAGAAACATAGCTTAAAAATGGTTTATGAAGCGAATAGCGGAGAAGCAATTGAATTATAGTTTTTGGTGTTGTTTCATCCATAATCTTTACAGATTTTCGGCAAATCGTACGAGTGAGCGAGCGTTTGAGAAGTGTCCCCCCCTGGCATCATCAAGACAGAGCACAAGAAAACGGATATCGTTAAAGAAAAAAGACGCGTGTAGAGAGAGAGAGAGAGATTGAGTTTTAGTTGGATTCTATAGTTTTGTTTTGAGCCAGCAAGAACGAAAGAAGCGCCAGGATGGGTAAGGAGAAGACTCATATTAACATCGTCGTCATCGGTCACGTCGACTCCGGCAAGTCGACCACCACCGGTCACCTGATCTACAAGTGCGGTGGTATCGACAAGCGTACGATCGAGAAGTTCGAGAAAGAAGCGCAGGAGATGGGCAAGGGCTCGTTCAAGTATGCCTGGGTGCTGGACAAGCTGAAGGCAGAACGTGAGCGTGGTATCACGATCGATATCGCACTGTGGAAGTTCGAAACATCCAAGTATTACGTGACGATCATCGATGCCCCTGGTCATCGCGATTTCATCAAGAACATGATCACCGGTACGTCGCAGGCTGACTGTGCCGTGCTGATTGTTGCCGCCGGTACCGGCGAGTTCGAGGCCGGTATCTCCAAGAACGGCCAGACGCGCGAGCATGCCCTGCTGGCGTTTACGCTCGGCGTCAAGCAGCTGATCGTTGGCGTGAACAAGATGGACTCGACCGATCCGCCGTACCATGAGGCGCGTTACGAGGAAATCAAGAAGGAGGTGTCCTCGTACATCAAGAAGATTGGCTACAATCCGGCTTCGGTTGCGTTCGTGCCGATTTCGGGCTGGCATGGGGACAACATGCTCGAACCGTCGGACAAGATGCCGTGGTTCAAGGGATGGGCCGTCGAGCGCAAGGAGGGCAAGGCTGAGGGCAAGACGCTCATCGAAGCCCTGGATAACATTTTGCCGCCGTCGCGCCCCACCGACAAGCCACTCCGTCTGCCGCTGCAGGATGTCTACAAAATCGGTGGTATCGGTACGGTACCAGTCGGTCGTGTTGAAACCGGTGTCCTGAAGCCAGGTAAGATTCCAAATATTGAGTTGTCCAAATGGTGACTCTATCATGATATCTATTGTTCTCTGTCTCCACAACAGGTATGGTGGTTGTATTCGCCCCGGTCAACATCACCACTGAGGTGAAGTCGGTCGAGATGCACCACGAGGCACTGTCCGAAGCTCTGCCCGGTGACAACGTTGGCTTCAACGTGAAGAACGTGTCGGTGAAGGAGTTGCGTCGTGGCTACGTTGCCGGTGACTCCAAGGCTAGCCCACCGAAGGGTGCCGCCGATTTCACTGCCCAGGTAAGCAGGAATACATTTGGACAAACTCAGAATTCCAAGATCATTTCAAAGACTAGCGTTCGGCAATACGGTTTTGCGTATAATTACCCCAAGATATACACGTTTTTAAATCTTCAAGAAAAAAAAATTGAGATGTCTAATTTTGGATGCATTTTCTCTCTGTCTCTGTGTGAAACGCAATTTTCTCCTGTACAAAGCAAACATAATACCCAAAGTCCATTGACGTATATAGTCGCACACATTTCGGACAAAAATATCGTTTCAAACCATATGGTAGGGTGAACAATGCCTTGTCAGTCGGCAATGAGCGTCGCAACGTGGTCGTTTGCATTTCTGCCAACATTTCACTTCCTGCAAACTTATAACGCTTCCCGGAGACAGAAGAAATTATTTCATAATTCCTTTATCAACGCATGTCATTCCACAATCCGCATATCAATGTTTTGATAATGTCCTCGGCCCAGGTCACACTTTGATCTGCCAAGACGGATGCAGCTGATACAGAATTGGCTAGTTTTTGTGAGAACTGGGGGGTCTTGAGGAATCTTTAGTGTGTGGAGCTAATCTTGGAAACAGTGTAACCCGGCCCAGACGTTGATGGGAAGAATCTTTCGCACTTGCGTGACGTTGCATAGCTGATAAGGTCTTCTCTTTAGTCGCATGCCTAGGCTGATTATCTTCAGCCATTTGCTGCACATCATGGGATTGGAGTATTGCTTCGTCTAAAGTTCGACCTCAAGCAAAATGGCATGCTCGTCCTTCACGAATATAATCAACCGAAAAAGAACTCTTATCAACTTCTTGATACGGTGTTTAGTTATACCAGATACGTTCGAGTTGTTCAAAAAGGCAAATTCTAATTTCTCCCTCCCCGCTGTTCACAGGTCATCGTGCTGAATCACCCGGGTCAGATTTGCAACGGCTACACGCCGGTGCTCGATTGCCACACCGCTCACATCGCGTGCAAGTTTGCGGAAATCAAGGAGAAGTGTGATCGCCGTTCCGGCAAGGTGACTGAGGAAAACCCGAAGTCGATCAAGTCCGGTGATGCGGCCATCGTCAACCTGGTGCCAAGCAAGCCGCTGTGCGTCGAAAGCTTCCAGGAGTTCCCGCCGCTTGGCCGTTTCGCCGTGCGTGACATGCGTCAGACGGTGGCGGTCGGCGTCATCAAGTCGGTCAACTTTAAGGAAGCCTCCGGTGGTAAAGTAACGAAGGCCGCCGAAAAGGCCCAGAAGAAGAAATAACTAGAGACACAGCAACATCCGTCACTAGTCGTAGAAGCAGAGGTGTATGAGTATGAGCTAGCAGTACTAACAACAGCAGCAGCAGCAGCAGCAGCAGTAGCAGCGATAAGAAAGGATATCCAATTCTCTACGTTATTATTAGAAGATAATAATTATGATGATGATGATGAAGATGATGCTGATGGCGATGATGATAAGGATGGGATGGTAACGGCATGGCTGAAGGAAAATCATTCATTATTATTATTATTAAATAATAATCTAAGAATTAATATTAACGATAAACTACCACTTAACCATGCTTATACTGATAAAACTTATAATTGTAATAATTTAAAACAACACTCATCTTCGTCAACCCTTGGAAGCAGTGCCGCCGTCAGCCCTTTGGTCAATACAGTGGATGCGATTGTCAAGAACCTGGAACTATTCTCCCGCACCGCCACTTGTGGTCGTCCGCGTGGCAATCCGGAAACGACTGTTGCCACACGCACACCAAAAGGCGTTGGCGAAGACCGAGCGGACAGAGCAGCATCGGATATGATCGCGAAAGGCTCCGGCTTTATCGCTTCCCTCAAACCATCGCCCTCACTGACACTGTTTTCATCGGTAACTAATTTATTTTACCACCATCGTAAAGCATTTCGGAGGAAAAATGGCGACGGCCGGTACACGATCGCTGACGTGACCGTTGGCAGTGGCTGGCATGGCGGACCGACCAGCACCTGCACGGACGCCAACCCCGTTCAGCCCGATACCATCGCAGCCGTCTGCGTCCTAATGCACAGCATCATCTTCGTTGTCGTTGCGCTCGCAATTAGCAACATGATCGCCACCGCTACCGTAGTGTTAGTACAGTTTCGAACCAACCAATTGGCTTCGTTACGATCATGATGATATTTTTCAACAAAAATCCAACAAAGAAAAAGGCAAGGCGAAAGTAGTGATACCATCAGAAAGGAAATAGCCGATTTATACCGGTTTAGATTCCACCATCAGCATGAATCGATACCTGAGCATAAATGCAGGCAAACAAAAGGAAAAAGACAAAAAATATGCAAACATTTTAGGCCTCCCCATAGAGGGCACACTGCAACCACACTGAGAACAATGATAATTTGTGCAATTGACTGTTTAGTTTTGCAAACGCTTCCATTGGTTTGTGATAACATCCATTGAGACACAGTACAGGGGTGGAGAAGACATGAAAAACAAGCCAAAAAAGACTTACCAACGAATGTGGAGAGTTTAATGCAGGCATCATCTCAAATATGAGCGAAAATGAACAAGAAAAGACCATTTACGATCCTAAAACTGTGTTCTTTTGTTTTGTTATTTTCTGTTTTCGATGATACATGTGGCAATTTGTTTTACTTTCATTTTTGTTTGTTTGTGATGTCCTTGGAATGGGAATCCTTTTTGTTTTCTCCTATTTTATTTCTCATCTCTCGTTTCCTACTCTACGTGCAACGTGTTACCAAAACGTCGTCGATTGGTGGTTGTGGTGGTGGTGGTGGTATGTTGTAATTGATCAGTTAGATGTCCTCTTCACGCAGACAACAACAGCAAAGATCGTTCCGTCGCTGCATCCTGCCTGCTGCTACGCTCTAGCCAAAGACGTTGTTTCACAAATCCACAGCTAAACACGGTACATCGGTGTTGTAGTAGGTCTCGGTGGTTAGGTTGTGCAAACAATCATGCACAACGCTCGGAGCTGCCGCTCCTGGAGCTAGGTTAGCATCGCTCATGAACAACACAGACGGACAGGTGCGCGTACGCACTCGTATGTATGTGGTTATTGTGATTGGAAAGCAACCAATTCAAAAAAATCATATAACGTATATGTGAAACCCATAAATGTACTCACTTGAAAAAGCCAGGACACTGACAGCACATAGGATGAAAGCCAGGAGACCCTAAGGAAGCTATCAATAAAACTCAAAAAGGCTTACAAGAAAAAAAAATCACTGATCTTAAGTTTTCCTACCCTGATAATGGTCCGATAGTGGTGCGCGTTCTCTACTAGCCGGGGTTACGTTGATACGGAATGGTAAGAATCGGGAAGTTAACGTACAGTAATCACTGATTACAAGAGTGAGACAGACACAGGGCAGAATCTCTCTTCACTGGTTTATTATTTCCATTGCCAGTCTCGTCGTTGCTGTCGATGCGTTACGTTCGTTAAGCATGAATCCGGTCTACTGCCAAAGCCCTAAATTTAATTAGTAATGAAGAATCGACGCCACCTTTGCACGACGCAATGCTTAGGTAAAGTGTTACATCGATGACAAATACGCTGCATTTGGTGTGCAGTGTGTCACGAGAGGTGTGTCGAATATTTAAACCTGCGCGTGACCTACATTTGTTTCCTTTCGCTCAAATCACTGTCGGTTGGCGAAGGGCAACTGCCGAAAAAAACTACGTCACCACACACTATGACGAAGTGCTGGACTTTCGACCCTGCGTCTTCCTGGTACCACCAATCAAGATCAGATGGTCCGATGCGGCGCCCTCGCGGGCCGCATGACATAATTCATGGTGATGTGCTCACCAACACACACACAGTGGAAGAGTGGGAAATTTCAGATCAGCGTAGATTTGTTTCCTGCGCCCTTTTGAAACCCTTCGCATAAATGGACCGTGTTTGTGAATGCTGCACCGTTGTATGCGTGCATTGATGTGTGCATCAGTGTAAGTGTGTTAGTGTTCTTTACCCCCGAACGATAGCGAAAGGTGGTTGTGTGTTGTTTTTTTTGCGTTCCCAGATCTCTGCTTCTGTGTTGCTTCGTTGATCCCCGAAAGAAGGGAGCGAAACGCGGAACGCATCGAGCGTGTTTAGATGTGTTTTTTTCCTTCTTCTGCTGCACGGTGCGTGGTGTGTTGTAAGGTGAAATTACACACTCCATACCAGCTCGGCGATCTGCAGACGTGAAAAACACCAACACGTCAAGCAGTACGCGGGCGACGTGCAGTGAACGTGAAAATTAATGCGTGATAAGAACGCCAGCATCTTCAGCTCCAGAACGCCGCTGTTTGGTGTGTGCTTTTTTTGAAATTCTGGTAAAAATGAAGTGTGTCCAGCGCTTTGAGCATTTCTGTGCGGTTCCTATTCGGTTGGTGGATTGTTTGCTGGCTTGTTATCGCAATCGGTTGCTGAAATGCTAGAGGTTAATCGGCTGGAAGTCAACGGACACTACGGGAACACTTGAAGCGGTGGTGTTGCTGCGGCCGCGTGCTACGTGAAGCGTACTGTCTGGGGTAGAATCTGGATGACCGTCACTGACGGAGCATCGGATGTTTCTCGTGGGTTTGTTTTTTTCCCTTTTTTGTCGGTTATTCGCTTAAAGTGCATCGTGCGCTGGAATACAGTGGGGAAAAAAGGCAGTGTTTTAATACGAAGTAAATACAAACTCGAACAACGTCATCAGCGCGTGTAGCAGTTACAGAGCAGTGAGATAGTGAGGTGGACGGTCAGTAGGCACCAACTTGCCAACGTCTGTCTGACCTGGCGCGTTCCGAGTGTCGGGAAGGTGCCACTGTAGATGCACACACCAATAGGAAAACCATTCGGTCGACCATTCTCGTACGTGTACCGCAAGTGTGAACAATAATTCTAAGCGTGGCTTATCAACCTTCAAGGTTCAAGTGCAGCGAACAGAGTAGTTTAAGCGGGTAGTGGCAGAGCCCCCGTTCCATGAACTCTACGAGTGTGACACAACCGTGTATAATCGATGTAAAACTATCATCTGCTGACCATCTATTCAACCGATGATATTCAGCGATCGAAGCAACACGTGCTAAAGGCATCAGCTCACTTGGATTACGTCGTGCGTTCTGATCTCGTACCGATCAAGTGCGGGGATGTGTAATCTATAATTGCTGTAAATAACCACCTCTAGTCAACCCGGTTGCTGTGTCAGTTACAAGTAAAACCGTACGTATGCAGGTGTTAGAGCATTGCAGAAACATTCAAAACAGTTTAACGTACAGCTAGTGTTTATAAAAGTACTATACAAAATCGCAATGGCCAATCAGAAGCGTGACTACGACGTGCTGGAGGTAGTGCCGAAATGGGAAATAGCAAAGATCTATCTACGATGCCTGCTGGCCAACTTTACGATACTGCTCAAGTGGCTGTACGAGAGTGTAAAGTGCAAAGTGAACCCGACCGCAATCATGCGGCGCACGGTCGAACGAACGGACTTCCCGAACAAACCACCAATCTTCATGACAGATACCAACCTGGGCCGGCATTCGTACGTTAAGCTGGAGGTAATATGCCACCACACAGGTTGTAAAGTTTCTGCCGCTTCTCAACCGCTTGTAACACGTTTCAGAACACAAAGCTACATTTCATCGAAGCCGGCAATCGAAGTAACCCGATCGTGCTGCTCCTTCATGGCTTTCCGGACTGTTGGTTTGGTTGGCGCTATCAGGTGCGTTGAACGGGATGGAATGGGCTGGAATATACATACCTGTTGCGCAGAAATCGAAATGACCCCTCCGTTAATCGCGTTAACCCAAATTCCAGATACCGGAGCTGACACATTATTTTCACGTTATCGCACTGGACTTAAAGGGATTCAATGACTCCGACAAACCGCACTGGCGTTTCGAGTATACACCGAAAAAGGTGTGCGAAGATTTGCGTAAATTCCTGATTGCCATCAGTGCTAAAAGTGTCTCCATCATCGGTCATGATTTGGGGGCAACCATTGGGTAAGAGAGCTACTAATCTTACGTTTCATAATAAGGGTCCTTAACGTTTCACATTCATTTCATAGATGGCTGTTTGCTCACACAAATCCGGAAATGGTTGACAAGTTCGTAAGCGTATCAACGCCTCATCCGAATTTGCTGTGGGATAACCTTCCTAAAAGTTCCCCCTTCAACCGGAAGTGGCTAGAGTTCGTACAGGTAATCATATGTCTGTAACATCAAGTTTCAACAAAGAATCTAAATTACGTTTCGCCTTCCAGTTACCAATGCTGCCAGAAATGGAGTTGAAGCATACGGCAGACAAAGTGCTGCGACGCTGCCACTCTCACGTTGCAAAGGAAAAACTCTACTTATCCGGCACGAATGGTTCGCTGACGAACAATCTTATGGAAGCGTACCAGTACAGCTTCTGCCAAACGGACGACTGGCGGGGGCCTTTAAACTACTATCGCAACTTTCTATTCTACCGTGTACGTGACGGTGAGATCATTCAGTGTCCCTGCCTGATCATTACCGGCAATGACGATCGGTTTTACAAGCTGGAATCGGTGGTAAAGAGTTCTGAGTATTGTGAGAATTTCATCATAAAAATTATCGAACAGTGCGGCAGAGCGCCGCACCAAGAGATGGCGACCGAGTTTAACAGTACCGTGTTAAAATTTCTAATCGGTAAGAAACCAAAATTGAAGATGAAAAGTACCAGTGTTTGCAATAATATTACTTTAATTGATTTACAGGTAAAAAATACTCCCAAAAGCCAGCGGACGTTCAGCCCACACAGACAAGAGGTCTGGTAGGTCGGATGTTTGGCGGTATTGGATCCGTTGCTAACAACACGGTCAAGCTGGGCAATAATCTGCGGGAAACGTATGCTTTTGCGAATCCACTTAACAGTGTACCAAATTTTATGATCAAGGGATAACTCGAATCTGTCGATTACCAGTAGGGTTCTACGGTTGGTAAGATTTGCTTAACGTGTTGCTCCCAACATTAAGTTAAACGTGTGCTTGTGTAACATAAATTTGCTTTCGCAATGTGAAGTAGTGTGCCGTTCATGTTGCAAAGTGTGTATATATTTTAAGTACCTTACATTTCCCTCCCACATCTGTAATTTAGTGTGTTTGAGTTAGGTTAGAGCTGATAGTAAGTCCGCTACAAAATTAATGATTAATTAATAAAAAAATATAGAAACGATAAAAACATTGAATTCTATAAAATAAAAAAAAATATGCAAAGAAAATAAGTAATAAATCTAAATGCATTGCTGCCTGTAGTTCATTGTTAATAACGGCATTTTTGAATATGCGTCATCCATGCGATTGTTCAGGTACGGCTTGTCAGTAAATACCGACTGTGAATGACAATTCGGTACAATAGCGACCTTTTCAAAACAAAACAAAATCACATTGTCGAAAGCATCGTGTTTTTAGCGGGGAATGTTTGCACAGAATCAGGAACGATTTGTTCAATTCGCTGTGTATTAAAATGGTAAGTTCGCTTAACAAACTTCTCACTTTCAGCATAACATTCTGTTCGCCTTCTTTCTCCATAGCCAAAGCAAACCATTCTCAAGGAGCTAGCTAAGTGCAAGCATCCTAAAAGCAGGAAAACGCTAGCACTGACTCGGAAAGTTAAAAAGTAAGTACACGACGTGTTCGGATACAGTTTTTATCAGCTCTTAGCAACGTTACATCCTACTTACAGAATAAACAATCGCGAAAAAATCAAGCTGGGTCATGCCGCTAAAGCAAATATCGTCGGTACCAAGCTGGCGTGGTTTGCAGAGAAGCTAATCGAACAACAAAATCCATTGAGCCCGGTGGAATATGAAGCACTGATTGAAGTACCTTAAGCGATTCGATTCCGAACTGGAGCAAATTAAGATAGTACAATCGATTGGGAAGCATCGTGCCACGCAACATGCCGCACGGGAAGCAGCAATCAAGACTACGATCGAAACGGAAAAGCTGAATTTCAACAGTGGCGGCGGTATAGAGTTACCCGATTTATGCGATCCGGTCAACTTTAACCTGTTCCAAGAATGGGACGGCAGTGCGGCAACCATTCAGCATTTGAAGCTGAAGTTCATCTCTAGGAAAATGCTACAGAAGGAGTCCGTTAAGAAGAGCAATGTCGATAAAATGGATGAATAACATGATACAGGTGCTTTATTCAAATTTACATTTGTTGTACAAAAACGAAAGGAAGAAATTTCATAACATTAAGCTTTTGGGACATCCGGATCTAGTTTTGGTTTTTTATCCAAAGGATCCATTTCCGGCTCGTTTTTCACTGTATCTTCTTTGGAAGGCTTCTGTTCACCATCTTCTTCATGTTTTCTCTTTTTAACAATTAACCACGATTGCATCATCTTGCTTTTTGGAATTACTGCCGATTTTCCGCTACCATCCGTTGGCTTTCCCTCGGTCAGTGGCTTGTTACACTGGTCGGATTTGTTGCGCGAGTTATTTACAATGTTGGACACGCGATACCATTGCACCGATTTGCTGGGTTGCAACAGATTAAGAGCGCGGTTTGCTGGAACGCGCTTAAAGTCCAACCAGTCCGCTACCTGTTCATCCGTCTCGAGAATGGCCGGAGAACGGTGATGTATGCTAGCAAATTTTCCTTCAGTTTCGAACGTGATAACCGTGTAGCTGTACAGCTTGTCTCCATTATCATCGTTCCATACGTCGAAAAGTCCCGCAATGCGAAGCAATTGTAATTGGCCACCACCAGCACCACCGTCCATCTGCCAGGTTGATTTATCTTCCATTTTTATCTTTTCCTCCTGCGGCATGTGCACGAAGAATGCGGGCCGATCGGATGGTTTCATCGGTTTCACCGTTTGCCACTCGTAAAATCCCTCGCAAAGTATGACACACCGTTGGCCAGCGGCAAGCGGTGGACCGTACAGTTTGGAGAATGCTAAACCTTCCAACCGGCAGTTGTTTGTGGTGAGACCGTGCTTCCGAAAGTCACCCTTGTGCCAGCGTGGTACCATGCCCCACATCATTGGTACGAGCAGCCGATCGCTCGGGTCCGCCGAATCATCGAAGTGTGTTGCGGCAACGAGCACTGGTGTTACATCCGTCGGTGCCACATTATACGAAGGGACGTACTTCTTTCCACAGTTGAACTCATTCCGGTAACGTGGCTGCTTTGGTTTACTCTGGCCTGTTTTGCTGTACTTACAACAGTTTTCCAGATCTTTAGGTTCCAACGTCCTTGAAAACATGAAACGCGTTCACGAAATCAATGTTTAGATCAAATGAAGTTCACACACAGCTGCATACTTACAAACACGTGCGACCGCACATGATTTCGCTGTACAGTTTTCCTGAATTCCACCAAACAGTCCCCGACCACGCAGCCTGAAATAAGCGTCTGCTATGAAACAGCACAATTGCGCCGCTAAAATACAAACACACACCGACTGTGACGACGCATTCCCCACGAAACCACGCTGACAGGCGTTTGTTTACAAACAACTTATTTTTCCATAGCAACGGCCTAGCATATCTTCTTTGCTGTCTAGCATGTGTCGCTACATCAGAACCGATCGATAATCAACAAGATTTCTAGGATGCTGAAACGGAAATGGTAAGATACGGTCCGAAAATGCGTACAGTTTGTGTGGTGTGCCTGCGTGATACAATGAAGGTTGTTTCTTTCGTTTTCGCTTAGGAACAACAAGCAATACTGTGGCGATGTCGAATCGGATCCCTTCGACTATGTGTATCGGGGTAGCGTGTTTGATCCTTTCGAGGAATCGAACAAAGTGCCGACCGTACAGGAACATCTGCAAAATGGCACCACAATCGATACGGAGGATTTGATTGAGGACATTCAGTTGCCCGCTCATCGCCTTTCGGCTAAAGTGCGCCAACAATATCTGTACTATCTGGATAGAGTGCTGCGCAAGAATTATCACACCTGGTTAGCATCCTGCAGCAGCAACCACGATGATGATCCGTTCACCGACGATGAACTGAGACAGTGTGCCGAAACGATCGAAATGCGAGCGGTAAGTGGATGACAACGTAAGCCATCTGATGAGCTTTGATTGAATTTACTTGTTTTGTGTATCCTTTAGGTACAATCTTGTATGGTTACATCGCTTTATCGTAATTTTATCCTCCAGAAGGTAAGAATAATGTTTTTGTTTTCTTTTTCTACTACTCAAATTGGTTCCCTTTTTATTGTGCAGATTGGAGAAATAAGGAAACAAACGGTCCGCGGGCTGATCCATCCTAACCTTACCGATGTAAAGTTTAAACCTGCAGTAGTGAAAAGAGAACAGTGTCACATCGGTATACAGACGGATGCAACTGTATTAGATGCTCCTAACGAGGACACACCACTAGCAAATATTCCCGCGATAAGTTTAGAGGAAAAAATGCAACTATTTCATCGCAGTCAAATCGTATCTGAAAACCCGTTACATGCAGAACGTTCTGGTGATGGGAATGTACCAGCGCAAGAACTTCCCCAACCAATGGACTACATCGAAGCAATGGCAGAATGTGAACGGCCACACAATGAGGCAATGGACGATGAAATTCTGAAGGAACTGCAAGCAATGTTTGAACCGTCGGACGAGGAAGTAAACATATTCGGTTGGAGTGAAGATCACGATCGGTCGAGAGTATTAGCAAAGGACAGAGAAAGCGTGGAACCACTCCCAGGTGGAACGTACCCAGTCGGTACACATTTCACTCCACAAGCGAGTCCTAAAATCGATCGCCAAATGCTACAACACCGGACAGCACCACCGGAACCGCAAGATTTGCGCTGCAGTATGTGGCCCTGCGAGTTGCACATGCAGCGTATGAAGTTGCGCAATTTGTTGGTAAAAATAGCGGAAGAAAACTATCGCCGGTATGAGCAGCTTGTGCAGACGGAGTTTGTCACACTGTTCGGTGAAGACGACGGAGAAGAGCAGGATCTCGGTCCGTACAGTCCGTCGATTGAGCTGAACGACGTGCTGGTGTCTAGCTGCCGGCAACGCATTGCTAAGTGGGTCGTACAAGCGCTGATGCGCCCGCTAAACGATGGGTTGATAGCGAACAGGTTTCTGTTTAAAAAGCTTGCCAAACGATTAGCTGATGGCATTATATACCTGAACCAATATCCTGGTAAGTGTTTTGCCGAACTGTTGGGTGTGTGTGTGTGGCAAATGTTTCATTCTGATTTTTTATTTTCTTCTTCTCTTACCCTTTTCCAGATAAAAAATACATCCGGAACTATGTGAATGACTACTTTTGTTCACATGCGCAAATTAAAAGCATTGAAGATATAACCTAATGGGGGGGAAGTGCTCCAATAAACCTGCTTTGCATTGATTTGCACTGGGAAGTACAATTTTTATTGACACGTAAGTGCACAAACACGAAAGACGCTATAAAACACATATAAACGTAAAGATTGGTACAATGTTAGGCTTGTGCAGCTGATCGCGATCGACTGGAAAGCGCTAGACGTAAACATACATACACTATTACCCTGCTGCTTTAAAGTTCCATACCGGTGGTAGCGAATGACCATCCGAAAAAAGTTAGCATCGACATGTATGACCGGTCGGGAATGTTACAAGCCGCACGCTCGCTCTAATTCGAAAAGACACTCCCCACTTGAAAATGGACCGGCAGCTGAACCGGGGAGCTGAATTTTGGAATTTGTTCGTGTTGATGGTGTAGCGCTGGTGCACGGGGACGCGTTCTGGGCCCAGTCGTGGTGTGATGCACCGAAGCATCAAGCGGATTCGTCTTCCGGAAGGACAAATTCTTGCTGCCACGCGCTAACGTGTGCCCCGTACCGGAAACGGAAGGCACACTGGTACGATACGCTTGTAGCCCGGGTCAAGCTTGTACAGTGTGCCCTTCGGGCCGGATGTTTTTTCACTAGCGGCACCATCGGTTTCGCTACCATCGGTGGGAACGGTGGGATTAACCGGTTGTTGTTAACATTAAAAGAATTTTAACTAAGGATATACAAAGCGTGGGGCAAAGCGTGCGTTTTGTACGATAGTATAACACAATTAACAACGGATAAAGGATAAGACACGGTTCACCAACAAGGGACACATGAAATAACAAATTAAAAAAATTAACGAACTGCCGATGAAGATGCGAGGCATACTAAAGAGCTTAAGCTTAACACAGGTAAGTACGAACCAGAGAGAGAAACAAAAAAAAAATACCGCGGCCTATTTAGTAGTATCGCCACTGTTCGTCGGTCGTTAACTGGGCCGCTATTTCATTACCCAGCACACTGAGCATAAGCTGCCGGCCAAGCTTGTTCCACAGCACGTGTGGCATTATGCTGCCGGACACTTTGCGCGGTCCAGGTTGGTAACACTCGAACCGTACGGTACCGTTCGCATGCACAAAGTTCTTCCACAGATCGATCGTACGCGGACAGGTACGGCAGATGTACTCGTTCAGCTTGAGCAACCGGTCCGCCATCGGTGTCCGGCCGCCCGAATTTGCAATCGGTGCCAGTGTTGTCATGATCGGTTCGACATTGCGCTCACGGAACCGTGCCACTAGCTGGTTGAAATCGTGTATTAGATCGATCATTTCTCGCCCATGCAGCAGATCAACCGTACCGACGTTAACTAGCACGTGGTCAGCGATGAACGGTGCCATCTCCACACGCTTGGCAGCTTCCGCGAGCGTTAGTCCGGAGATGCATAGTCCGCTCATATCGATTTGATGGCCTGTATATGTCCGAAAGGATAGGAAGCAAAACAGAAATGATACAATGCGATCGAGATGAGTTTTTTTTTCTTTTTGCGCGGCTAAACTAACCTCGATCAAATGAAAAGCCAAGTTCCCATTTAGCTATGGCTAGAAAAAAGTCGTCTCCTACGAGCTGATGCCGGTGGTACGATGGTCCGTACATTGACTGTAATACAAGGCAGAGTAGATCAAAATGCGATCACGTTCAAGCGAACTCGATCGCTTCCCACACATCGAACCAACTTACATAATCAAGCTCATCCGATCGGGATTGTCTCCAGCAGCTTGGATTGCTATGGCCAGCAGTAGTAGTAGTAGCAGTAGTAGTCCTTCGTGCATACGGATTGTGTCGCACCATTCGCGGTGGACGTTTGCTACGATAGGATCGAACGGGTCGGCAATTGTTATCACCTTGAAACTGCACTGGTTCACCGTATGTGAATGCATGGACTGCGTTCGACGTCGCGGTGGAACCGGTCTCCATACTGCCCGTCGATCTGCTATTCTGATGCTCCTGCTGGTCAACCTGGGCCAATGCGCGTGGAATGTAATTGCGGTAGGTGGTACGTCCGCTAGCACGTGGCGATCGCTGTTGCTGTATCATGTGGACCACGTGCTTTGTCCTGGGTGTGCTGCAGAACCATAGCATCAAGCCACACGAACCATCGGTCGTGCACCAAACGTTCTGGAGTATGGATAGGTACTTCATCAGATCGATACGGCTGTAAAATATGTCCAGCAAATTTGTCCCCGTCAGCTCCCTGTAGTCGTCTGTGCGCAGCAGCGCGATGAAAGGGAAAACAAACCAAACACACATTAGCATATGGCAGGTGGCCGCCACCAGCGTACGATCGATCCTGCCCGTACTTATGATTTCATCGAGCGTTGCACCATCCTTGGAACGGGTGATGATAACGCTCCTCAGCTGAGCCTTAAGATCCTCGTCTTGGTCATAGTACGTATATGGTGTTAGTAGAACCATATTTGGCAATTTTGTTTGTTTCTCTGTTGTTTTGTATGAAACAGCACTCGCACACAACACCGGTACAGAATATCACACGCGTGTACGCTTCCCGACACGTGGGTACACAAGTCCGTGAACGCGAGTCCTCGCACCGATACAGTTCGCCCGAAAATTTTGGGGAAAATGGAACACGCTCCGGTACGGGAAGATCAATTTATAGATTTTCCGCATACACTCTGACAAAAGACAGTACGGAAAAGGCCCAATCGCACCGGAAGTGTACCACGTCCGATGGCGCTAAGTGTTTGTGCTTAAAAGGCTCACAATCAAGGTAAGTTAATCGAGGTTTTCCAACAATTTTGCTTCAAAATTTTTGTTCATTTATTTGGTTTCTACTACATTTTTGTTTTAGAAATTATTTTCTTTAAAACATTTTCCATGAGCCACAACCGCTGCAAATTTATGCTATTTATTTATTTCATAAAAATGATTAACTATGCAAAATTAATTGCACTCCGCGTACCGGTCTTCCCTTCTCTTTTTATCCTGTGCAGTCGCATGCATAGCGTCGAACAAGCAAGCTATGTATGGTAGTGTGCGTAGCTTTCGTGTTTGGGTTTACAATTTACACACACCAATGCATCGAAACAATCGTACCTCGCTAGAGAGATATAAATCCATTTTCCTTACATTTAAGCAATAATGTACAATAAAATGAATCTTTAATGTAATAGAAAATGTGTTCAATATTTGCCAAAACATTACATGACATTTAAAAAGAGCATTGTGCCTGCTCTTTTACGTTACTCCATATCACACCAATACCTTTTCCCGCTTACGCGTAACAAACGTACATTCCGTACAGCCAGCACGCACAAGATGCATCGCCTCTCCAACGGACGTGTTGATCGGCGTATGCTCTCAGAGTATTTTTTCCAGCGTACGCTGGCGGTAGTGTTGCTCCGAAGTGTGGGCTCGCGTTTGTTGTTTGCCGTGTGTTTCGCAGTTTCGTGAATTTGTCAACCCTCACTGGTAGGTGTGTGAATAATCGTGCTTTGCTGTTGCAAATCGAAAAATAAAGAAAAATATATACATAAAAAAAGTGAAATGTAGTTAGCAGAATCGGGTGGTGTTTGTGAATGGTTCTACGGTTTGGTAAATAAAAGCAAAAGGTTAAAAATGGCCGACGAAACGGGTGAAGTGCGGTCGCTACTGATGCGTCACCGGTTGTCGATTGTGCGTGATTTGATCGGTACGAGTTTGGTGCAGGTGTTGCTAAAGGCCGGTGTCCTAACGGCCGCCCAGGAGGAACAGCTGACCGGTGAGCCCAGCCTCGATGCGCGCTGCGATCAACTGATCGAGCTGATTGCCCGCGATGGGTTCGAAAAGTTTAAACAATTTTGCTATGCCATCGAGTCCGAGTGTAGCCAGCTGATTTCCGACCTGATCAACGACAAGCTGTCCCAGGCGGAGGATGACGGTGACAGTGCCGGGTATGATGCTGGAGCGATTAATGCTGGCAGTGTAGCGACCGTCGAACAACCAGCCATCGTGCAGCCTCCGGTCGAAGCCTCGTTTGCCGTAACGGAGGGTAAGTTTTCGTGTTTTTTTTCCACACACCCGGGCTTTGCGCGAAAGTGAGAAGAAAGTGTGCCTGCTTTGATGGGTGTGTGTGTGGCCGGGGTCAGTTCAGTGGCCGTTTCATCCGATGCCGAAAGTGTGCCAATTTGGCACCATGTAAATATGGTATCAAACAGTGTCATTAGTGAAATTTACGGCATGCAGCCAAAACAGGAGATGAAAATGAGTACGGAAAATCCATTAACAGCAGCCAACTCTTCTTTCCACCATCCGACCGCAGCACAATGAAGATCTTTCTCGTTGCCATGGAAACGTAACGTGTTGTTGCTGTGCGGGCAGGAAATTCGGATGAATTGAAATGATCTCAACGGCGGCAGAATGTAATTCATTTCCGACGTTGGCTCGTACACATTTTTTTTCTCATTTTTTATTTAACGTTTTATTATTTCTTCCCTTTCAATTTGTCCAAACTGGTGCGGCAGTTCCCCGTTTCCCTTTCTACTCGCCTGACGCTGGGTGTGGTATCGACGGGCGGGTCGGGAAAAAAGGTCTGTCGGCGTCTGTCTTATGTCGCTTCGTAGTCCATGGCCGCACTACCAACCCAATCCGCCGTCATCTCCTAGGGTTGTGTTGTTGGTTTCTATGCGCTTGTGCCCGCTCACCGACACACGCTCATGCCCGAGCGTACGTGTGTTTGTTACGAGCCTCGAGTTCTATTGCGTGAGATGTTGATCGGTCCCTTACAACAAAACCGAACCACCAACAGCCGTACCAGCCTTCTTGGATTGGAAGACTTTCAAACGCTGTACGGTGAATATAAATAAACAACTTACACTTGGCAAGATGCTACTTGGACTGGAGTGTTATAGCACACTGGCCAGGGGATCGCATCAGCCGCTTTCGGCCATTCGAGTTATGATGCGATTGAAAACAATCAACATGCAAGTAAAGCTTGCGATGAAATTATTCCCACCGTCACCGGTTGGGTTTTCGTTTAGCATATTGGAAGGCAATTGGAAGGAGAAACATGGTCAAGAACACACTCGGGGCACGATGAGTGTCCGTGAGAGCATAGCCACCGGCAAGAGCAGACCCGCTTAGCATCCGGTGCTATAGAGTGATCATGCAAAAATTGTCCGTAAAATCGACACCCGCTTAGCAGATTTGAAAGTGTGCAGTGTGCTGGAATATGCTTATCATCCTGTCAATAGATCAAATCGTTTGATCGATAGGTCTTTGCTGATAAGACGGCACGACGCTGGGTAGCCAAAGGTTTTCGATCAAAACCTGCCTCATTTTGTATTAGGAGTGTTAAATTAGATTCTTCGTAATATTATCATTCAGCACAACGGAAACGCAACTTCCCATTGATACCCGGACATTCAGGTTCTACTTCCTGTCGGTGTTCCGTTCTGTCGATCAGACATCGCATACCATCCTGAAGTGTGCTCATCATCGATGTCTAACCGGAAATACCAACCGGGACCACGGCAACGATAGGCTCGAAGGTGACTAATTAGTCCACTTGTTGCATGCGATGGAAACGCCGCAAAAGAATCCCAACGATCGGAGCCCGAGCCCTCAACTGGCTCTGACAGTGAAGAAAAAAACGTTCGCCTGAGAAAATTAAAGAAATAATACAATCTTGGTGGTGTTCTTTGGATCGAGGCAGATGAAGGCGAAGAACTTGCCCAGAGTGTCCATCTCGAATGGAAAACTATCAAGTAACAATCAACAACATCAACAACGAAGGTGGGAGCTCTGCAGGAAGAGAAAAAAAGGTAAACTGTTGACGATCTTAATGATCATCGAAGATCGGACACAGGAAATGAAGCGTGGACCATCATAACCAAGCGTGTACTAGGAAGAATACGAGGGAACCAGATACGAGACAGTACGGTGGAAAAGATGTTTCCAACTTTCACACTACAGCTAAAGAGTAATTTTCAAAAGAAACCCCGCGTGGAGGGCAAGAAAATGATGTAACAAATACATTACCAGCGTATCCACAAAACCACAAGACGCAGAACACTTCGTCTCGGCGGTGATCGTGATCGCCGGCTTACACAACGAGGCTTTCCGAACTGAGGTCGTTTAATGTGGAAGAAGCCACCAATTGAAATAAGCCTATACGTTTGGAAGTTCGAAATAAAAAGAAGACACAAAAACTACGACCGCTGGTAGGATCAATTAATTTCGAACTATTCTAACCAATTCCAAACTCAATTACAGCTTGGCACTCGACTGTGACTTTGGCAAACTTTGTGCTGTGGCCCGGTGTAAGCGATTAGCTCAGCACAGCACCGGCAAAGTGCCATCGGGTGCTGCGTGAAGTGCGCAAAGTGCTGCGTGAAGTCACTTATACCTGTGGCCAACTGTGGGTACGAACAATTTGTTCTGCTTCGTCGCATGGCACGGCATTTACAGTGCGTTCATGTTTATGCGGTCGTCGGAGTCCTTTTTTTGTGTCTGTTTCGAACGACTCCACCCTCATTCGGTATGCAAACAACGTAAACGTGCGCGATGAGACGCTTCTATCCCGGACGATTGGCAAACTCCATTCAAGCGTTACTTGCCCAAGTGCACCAGGAGGGGAAGAATTGTCTCCCGGTACGTTTGGGGGCACCAAAAACGTGCCTTTGACTGTGATGTGATCATTTTACCGGGGGAACTACTTTACGCACAACCCACACCGAAAGGGTTTGTTGCCAGATAGGGGTTAGTACCGCATAGATAAACACGGGAATGGCAGTGTAAGACCGGGAATCGGACACACCTTCCTTCGTTTCATGTTTTCGATCCTCATCAATCGATAATGAAGTGCATTGTTGTGTGGTAAAAAAGCACAACAATACATTGGCCCCGCGCTTTGACGACAAAGTAGAAGAATATAGCAATAAATTCACATATGCTCGCCAGTGTGACTGGTTCGAATGGAATTTTGATCGCCAGCATCATCACCGCTAATCAATTGTGTGCGCGACACATTGTATCATGTTGACGTACGCAAAACCCCAAACTTTTGGGTGTTGCTGCTGTTAGCCAACATAAACATGCTCACAAAAATATTGTTTGCATTGTACGAAAATACATATGAGTACATCAGCGCAATGGAGTTTGTTTGCGTTGCTTTTGTGCGCTTCTCTTGGTTGTAGAATTGTTTTATTTGATGTTTATATGCATGGGTTTCTTTTGGGGAAAAGAGTTTGTTAACTGGGCATAAATATCGAATGCCTTATTCCAGTATTTTGTGCAAGGGTTGTAAAAACGTTTTTAAAAACAAAGTTTATTGAAAAGATGTGATAGAAATCGTCGTCGTTCCTCACGTTGAAAATGGTTTTAAAGCATGATGCAGTGTATTTTCCCGTATATCAGGTTTCGTTGTATTTTGGTACGAGTTTTTATGAGAAAAAAAGATTGGTTATAAATAATTTTATTTGTCCTAGAATTATGCAATTCCTCAACACTCATCGGAAGTTTAAAACAGCATATTTCTCTTATGTGTTTTTCTAGACAAAATACACGCAGGTACGTTCGCAAAAAAAGCAAATGGAGCATAAGCAAAGTATTGGAGATCCAGTGACCCTTTATTATCCTTTCGGCAGTGCATCATTTAGTCGAATTTAGAACTGACTACGTATCAGAACTGGAGCGGTTCGGTGGCCGAGGAGATCGAGGGGCCGGTCTTCGAACGGACAGGACCGAGGTTCGAATCCCATTCGGGCCGTTTTCCCGTAGCAGGAGTGACTATCCTGTTCCGGGTACATTCAAGTCACGGAAGCCTGAAATGGCTGGCCAACACCTCTCGAAGTTGTAGAGCCAGAGAAGAAAACGTATCAGAACTTATCACATGAATGCTCCTTCTGAATTCTCCTGGAAATCTTGCTGGGCATATAGTTTGAAGAACAATAGATTAAGATGAATTAAATAACATACTCATTTAACGAGGATACTCCTCTATTATATATTTAAAGGTCATCCCTGATAGATAACTAGACAGAGAGGTTATTCTGTTCTAATCTCTGCTCTTGCTTACTAGAATAGTCGAGATCCAGTGCAATGAGAAGTAGTGAAACAGTATGAATTATTGATTCTTGGAGCACTGGCTGCACCAAAGGGCGTTAGAGTCTAAGTTGTATTGAATACGAACACGCCTTTAGAATGCAATATGTAATGATAGGAAACAATGTGGACTGCTGACATTTCGCAAGTCGCTACGTTTCCAATTAAATTGATCTCCAGATACGAGATAAGTATTATTACTATTTTTTGCTACATGCTTAGCTCTTAGCTTAAGGAACATTAACAAAATATATTAACAGACACTTAATTGAACACGCACTTAAACTCTTTTCATTTTGAATAATTAATATTATTAAGATCTCTCAGGCATCACTAAAAGCATCGTCAACAGAATCCTCACCTTATTGTAAAGAGCAGAGTTTTGGGAATAATTGCTCTGTTAATACATTCGGAACTATTCGTTCTGCTTTTCTTCCCATTTCAAGTTTAAACAATGTTTAAACGTAATACAATATTTGTGTTCCAGTACATTCTGCTGTTAGAGATGCGACGAACTAAATGAGTGTGTGAATTTTCACCGCAAACCATTACAAATGCCAGCAAACGTTAAGGTGTTTCCTTTTTAATTAAGAACCCCCTCCCCCCCCCTCCCCCATTCTCCCACGGAAAACTGGAATGCGCTCTAAGCGCCCAGAGCAGAATGTGCCATTGCTGGGTAGTACAGCAAGTGGTTAACCAAACACCAAAAAGCAGCCGGGACTGCCAAGCTTTCTGCAGATCGCTAGATCAACGTGCGGTTGTTGATGCGGATCTTTCAACCTCTTTTTTCCCAAAGTGCCTAGCCATTATTTTCCGCTTATCGAGCAAGCACAATTGGAAATTTATTATTCGGCTCGCAACTTCGTTCCATTCTAGCCCCCCACCCCCTTTCTGGAGGTTAGAATGACATGGCTTAAGCACTGACGAGGTAGAAATTTATACAAGTTCTTCCTTCCGTACGCGTTTTTTGTTTCAACGTGAGAATCCGGTGCTACACTAACCAGCCGTGTTATTAGAGCTCTTGACCAACGCTTATTCACCGAGCCATGAGAGTTAAGCAAGAAAGCCCACCACCGTCAAGGCCAGCGTGCTTGCTTAGAGGCAAAAATCACACAGACATTTCTGTGTTACCTTTCTCTTCGTTTTTGCTGCCGTTTTTCTCGTTTTGTGCTCCATCGTATTGTAGCTCACGTTTCCATGCAACGTAAACCAAATTCGCAGCTGGTTTTGTGGTCATATTTCCTTCCGATTTCATCTTGCAGCTCGTCGTGCAAATGCGGGGCTGCTTCTGGCTCAAGGTGCCACGGTTTCAACCATCGTACCGTGTCGATCTCTGATGTCAAACGGAACGCATCCATTGCAACGCCATATTCGACAAGAAACATTCCATTGATGATTTTTATTTTCTCTTCTCTTGTTGCTTTACTTCCAGGGTCGGATATTGCAATCGCTGGAGTCACGCACGATGATTCGTCACTCAAGAATGGCAGGTAAGGACAGTTAACGCAGAGGGCTTCCATTCAGCGGGGTACATATCCTTGCCTTCTCTAGAAGGGAAAAATATGGTTCTCTTATCTTCTTTCGTTCTACCACCAAAAAAAGCCCAAAACGTTCGAAAACTTGACTCACAGGGAGGTCGCCACCTGTTGATGTGTACTGTGAGTAGGACCGATCGTGTTTCGTTCCGGAACAAACTTTGGCATAATTTCGAAATAACACGTTCGAGAGTGGGAAACATCACCAACCTGAGGACCTGCTGAATCCTCAACGATCAATTCCTACCACACGTCACTTATTACCGGCATTCAAGGTTAAACCATCTGGTGTCCAGTGCATAAATGCTTATGCCTTACCTCGACAGGTTTTCTTTCGTTTCGTTGAAGCAGCAGGTTATTTGCTTCACAACGTGTTCCATTACTGCAACTGTCACTGCAACCTGATATTAATTGGGAGCATCATCATATCGAGCACATCGAGCCTCTGTTCCCCCGAAAAAATAAAACAGATGCCCCCGGAAAAGGTCATTTAACCCGAGCACACTTCCTTCTGCGCTGATGTTGATGCAAAGCGAGCCTTTAAAAGTGTACAAACTGTGCTCAGTTACATTTCCCCTATTCAGATAGTTGTGTCAACATACCGTGTGTTCCAGGTTAATGTAGGTTAATGAAGCACAAGCAAACATGAGTAGTGTTATGATGAGAGCGTGTGCTCCACGTGTTGGTGTAGAGTTTACCAGGTTTTACATGTGGAGCAGTTCGAGAGAGAGGGCCCCTGCTGTGTAGGTGAAGGCTCTTTAAAAGGACAAAACATTCACGCGCTTGGTGGGTTTTTGATACGATACGTGCTGCATTAAATATTTAAAAACCCCATTAAAGTGATACCTTTGCGAGTAGAGTCGCATGTCTAGAATAGGATACTAACGTGACACGGGGCAGGCGGGTACACACGAAGACTGAGACTGAAGTATTCAGCCAGTTTCCCACGGTGGAGTACAATCGGTCAACATCGGTTTGATGCAAGTTTGTGGTGCATCGGAACCCGAAGGGAGGAAATGAAGGTGTGCGGTATAAGCCTGCGGGGTTAAAACGATGCTATTTGGCCTTTGGTGGTTAACCGCTCGACCCCACTAAGAAGGTGCGGCACAGTGTGCGAGGGGTCTGGGCGCCCGACTTAACTCGTTCACACTCGGTAAATAAACTTTAATCGGTTGCAGTTTAATGACTTTTTTCCGTGTTCCGGTCGGGTGGCCGGAAGTGTTTTTGTTCTCTCGTGTGTTTGCTTTCTGTCCGCCGTCGATGGGATATTCGTTCCCATTTGTCGTATTTTTTCACATCTCGTTCTTGATGGGTAGTGATCATTTGCTCTCTTCAGCGACGGGAAAGTACGACTCAATCGTACGCTTCCATCTGGTTTGGCTGTATGCATTCTGGGTGCGGGTGCTGGAGTATCTGTCGGTACATTTATTCTCCTAAAGTGGGGCACTGCAGTGGTCCATTCGGAAGTGTAACATTCAATCGCTGCTAGGCAGATACAGGCGCAGATAGAATCTTGGATGGGTTATTTGTTTTAAACATCATTCATGCACAAACAATCTAACGAGTGGTTTGTTTATATTTACTGTAAAAACTGTTTTATGATTTACGATCAGTTACGAAAGTACATTTCGCAAAACGCGTAAAATTTCTTCTTCCAGGAGGTGATAGAAAGCAAACGAGAAATCCTCTGCTACAATGACCAGGATTTTCTTCGATTTAAACGCATAACAAAACTTATGAACTATTTCTTATCGAATCGTCCACACACATCATAATTCCCCAACAAAATGTCACAGATTTATTCCAAACTTATTCAAACGTACATAATATATATAATAACATATGTGTAAAGACA
>AXCM01000835.1:0-54879 GCA_000473375.1 Anopheles culicifacies | reverse complement strand
TTTTTTTTTTGTGTTGCTGCTGTCGACCGCCCCTTTTAGGAGCATGTGCTGGTTTGAAAGGGGCGGACAATCACGTAGTGTGTCGGCCATTTTGAATAAATTTCCAATCACGTCCAATCGTCGAGAGAAGTGCATGCGTGAGTTTTGTACTTAAAAAAAAGAAAACCGGTAAGAAAACGAAACCACGTCTCGTAATTATTTGTTTATCCATAAGTTGGGAAGCTCTGGTTCTTCATGAATATAAAAAAAGTCAGAACCTCCAATCTGTGGTTCGGGCGGATGCGTGGCGAATTCGTCGCTTAGTAGTCGTTTGTTAAATTATTATTCCAATGACATCTCAGTACAATGAACCAACATATAGTTGTTAAAAAGCAATAACAATTTGCTTTATTGCAAAGACAAAATGACATTACAATATTCGTCTGAATCAGTGACATTTTGAATAGTCAAAATTGTATTCCCATATTTATTCATAAACAAAAATAATCTTTTTTCTCCACAGGAAGAAGCCATTTTCATTAACATGATGATTTTGCTCTTAATGAATTCCGTACATTGGAGTTAATGATTTGGATTTCAATTGCACTTTACGAAAACCTGCCTTCACCAAAGGAAGCGTGTCAGTGATGTTTTAATCCTATTGTTTTTCTTTTTGAAGCTGACATTAAAATCAGGTTCTTTTGTCATTTTAGATGTTTCCTAAATCGCTGCTCTTTCGCATGAAGCTTTGGTTGTGGACGTATAAAAACTCCGTCAAATGATCACTGCATTCGATGAAGGGTATTTGTTTAAAAATACTGCATTCAATGTCAGTTTTCAATGTCAGCTGAATCCGATAAACCATGTTTTTATATTTGTTTTTTTCATGAAATCAGTTTTCATAATTTTATTAAATTTTGTAACAGTTTGCTTTATTATTCAAGTTGTTTTTTTTAAACAAATACGTAATTGGTAAATAAAAAAATCAGATTTTAGTCAAGAAGTTTGTTTTTACAATTCGAAGGAATTTTTAATGAATAATGTATATATTTTTTCTATTATGTTTTTGCTAAGCATAACAAAGTTGTTGAAATAATTTGGATTTTTTTTGTTTACGTTTTGGCAGTGCCGTGTCGTATACTTTAAAATATCGTTAATGCATTGTCGTCTTTCACTTCTGTCACATACCCAGCAGGTGGTAAAAGACTCGACTCGTCACTTATATCGGGTGCAAAGAGCGACATTCCCGAACAAATGCTCAAATGTTGCAAATGAAATGCGCCACTGGGGAAAGCACTTGCTAATTATTTTAGTTTTTAATTTTTTTCTTAATCATGGAACAGTTTCAAGTCCCTTGGGATGATTGGCAGAACAAGAGAACATTCGTAATTGTCAAATGTTTTGTCTCAAAAATGAAACTTGTTTGTCTCTGTGTAATCGGTGAGATAAAAAAAACCGTTGCAAAAAAAAGCCATGAAACTCTACCAGTGCTCGCACTCGCATATCACACGCTGAGCGGAATTGCAATTCGTATCCGTTGGGAAGGATGTGTTTTTCGTGCAAACTGTATGGACCACCCAAACCGTCATCGTGGGAGATTTTGTGACAAAAGCATCCATTTGTGACCTTATTTGGAAAATGGTAGGTTTTGTGCCTTGGCGTTTTTCAAACAACAAGAAAAAAACATATTTCCTCTGGAGAAAAGCATCAGACCGGGGTGTAATTGAGACATCCGTTGGAATGCGTTTTCAACGGATATCGAATTTACGAACTTGATCAACTTCTTCGAAAATCGAATGAATCATTCGACACTCTTTGGCATAAATGTGGCAAACGGGAACTTTTATTTAATCAAACATGTCTCGAAGACCAAGCCAACATTGTTTCAGATAATAAAAAGATCGATTCCCCTCATCTGCAACATTCCGACCGGTATGGGACATATTTAATCATGATTTCATGATTTGATAACGAACGGCTAGATCTATGGCTACGGAGTGGAAGATCGATCGATTATTCCGTCAAGTAGCAGTATGCCTTCCTATCTTGTTTGATAAGCTCACGAGATCACGTAGACATGATGGAAAACGACATCTCTACTCGCATGGGTGGTGAGAAGGAGGGCGTCCGAAGGTCTGCAGTGGTATGCTTTTTCCTAAATGGTGTGCTCTATGACAAACAACATTTAACTAGAATTAAATTTTTCCACCCCTCACACGATTGCACCGCATGCTTCCATACCCCGAATGCGCATTCCATCTTTCACTTATGGCAAAACTCCAGCCGGGCCTGCACCAGTTGTCGCAGATGCCGTAGATAGGCACAACTCGTCAAGTTTGTCCAACCGTACAACCCCCGTCCGAGTGTTTCGATTGCAACGCCGAGCGCAGTCTATGATCCGATCCACCACAGACACGATGGCTCTCCGAAATGCATTACCCGAGGGCCGCACGGTCTGGTCCGGCGAACGTGATGAAGGAAGCATCACTGTTTGTCTCAGCGGTGTCATTAATTTATGCTTTCAATCCGCCGGTGTCACTTTTGGGACCGCCGGGAAATCGTGGCCCAGTACGCGATGCAATGTGTCGCCTATCGGATGCAACAGGTGTCCACATGCACGTTCATCCCGTTTGCAACAAAAGCACCCCGTCAGCAGCTCAGAGAGATGATACCGTTGGGAATTGGTGTCCAGGGGAGGCCAGCTCATGGCCAATACGGTAGCGGCGGTCAGGCGGTTGGGCTAGAACAGTGACACGACTCCGAACCTACCCTTGAAGTTGACGAACGTTCTCATTAAACCGCGGTTTGTGATTGCTTGCCTGAAACCACTCCGTTGGATGAACGTGACTGTGTGTCCTTTTTCTAGATCAACACCTTCTGTTTTTCCCCCATTAGAAATTGTACGTGTTTGTGTTGTTTCTTTTTTTTTTTGCGTGAACGTAATCTTTGTCGGCTTGATAGATCAAAATAAAAGTGGGACAATGTCGTTGAAATAGTTTCCTCACTACCACTCTCATTGTGTACCTTTGCAAAAAGAATCAAGTTATGCTGTTCAAGGATGATGGATCCTTCACTTCGAGTGACGCAGAAAAAATATATTGAAACCGAGTTGTATCATTCTGAAGGATTTGTTTAGATCTGATCGAAACTTCCTAAAAGTCTGTATTATTCATAAAACAAATCAATGAAATTATGTTCCGTTTCCGTCGGCAAAAATGTATTTGGTTGACATTAGTCGTGCAGCTGATTAAAACCGTTTTTAAGAATAAAATTTCAGACTACGTGTTTTTGACGATAACTTGACTCCTTTCTAGGAGGCCCGGTGGAAAAGCTGTAACGGCGCCGGCGCCTTCACACCATGAATCGGGGCTCAAATCCCATTCCGATCGTTCCCCCCGTAGTGAGGGCTGACTATCCAACTACGTGGTATAATAAAGTGTTGTAAGCCAGAAATGGCAGGCATGCCCGAATAGGTAGTTACGTCAAACAAGAAGCAGAAGACTCCCTTCTGGTTCTTAGCAATGCAATATTTAATATATTTATCATAAAATGTCCATTCTGCTGCTTCTATGCCACTACAAACTCGAGAGATTTTTGTGTGCCACTCTTGGCTATCGTGGCTTGAATCAACTCGCAACAGGATAATCAGTCCGGCGTATAGATTCTGTCAACTGTCTGGATGAGATTTCATCTTCGAGTCCTGCGCGCGGGAACATCGGCATCACTATGTCCATGATTCATCCTATGATTGATTTTCTAATCAAACAGTGAGTTGGGTGGTCCGGTGGCCGAGGTAACAGCGGCGCCAGTCTTCAAAGCAGAAGGAGCCGTTGAAGGAGGAACGTTGAATCAATCAACAAGTTTCGTAAGCATATAATCAACAAGTATGATCGGCATATATTTTATTTGGCAAATAAAATTGCCAAATGCCATCGTAATTCTGTTCTTTTAGAGCAATACTAAGGTACGAGTTAGACTTATCATTATCTTTTGCTGTACCTAATGGAAACACTCAGTCTTTGCTGCCAAAATAAAATTTTCAATTGTTCACCCGATCATAAAGGAATGGTATAACTCACTTTTTGACGTCGCTGATGTCTCAACTGAGAACGCTGTTCAATATCACAGTATGCACGAATAGTAAAGATGTGCGAGATGTAGTATCAATTGCCGCAATTATTATATTCACTCAAGAATGTTCCAATACCTTATGTTTTGTAACATCCTGTGTATTGTTGTTAATTTGTGGAATGAATTTGATTCGTAGAGCCAAATACTATGTTTACTTACTGCTTCTCTACCACAAAATTCGCCATTTATTTTAATTTAATTTTATTTGAAACAACTTTATTTTCTTTAAATTGTCTTTTCATGCTCTCATATTGACGCTCTTTCAAGGCAGCAGGGCGCTTCGGAACAATCCACCAGCCCTTCCTGTTCGTCAGTAAGGAGAAACATTTCTGAATTTGTAATTTGTCTTTACCACTAAATATTATGGTATAGTCAAGTTTTTCCTCACCGGTAAACCATCCCACCGATTTTGCTGCCGTTAGTCTGCAAACGCATCCCGGTGACATGAACGCCTTGATTGCGGCTCACGGCACAAAAAAAAACTAAATTGCTGCAAGAGCGATGTGCAATTGCACCTCTCGTTGCGTCAATTGCCCATTTCTTCCACCGTCCATGCAATGCTTTTCTCCCGACCTGCGGTATTCGCGTTTGACCCAATAAGGTGCGCTGTTGTCATGCATAAAAATAGAAAATATCTCGTTTGTCAGATCGGCCCCAGGCTTGCCGATGCTCACCTAACTTGTCAGCGTGCGTCAGTTGGTCTGCGATGGATCCACATCGCACCGATGGCACTACACGCCAACGGAAAGCAACCGGCGAGAAATGCTTTCCTTCTGGCTGGAAGCAGCAAATGTACGAGGATCTTCCGCTCGCGCGCTACCATCCGTACGACGGCACGTCATAATTTTGCGCTTCATTAATAAAATACACCACAGCGCTGGATGTTGATTTGTTCGGGCTCACAACAGGGAAAGCCTCCTCACACCGGGAGACTGGTCGGCTCCGTTTGCGAAAAAAGACAACACGGTGTGCACGGAGTGGTTCCATTCCGACAGGTGATCACCCCTGCGAAATGATACAGAATATCGATGAGGGGGAGGGGCTGGGGGGCGGTGGCTGCCGCTTTAAGGGCAATCTCAAAAAGGCAAACCAGCAGAAGCTATCGAACTTTCCCAATCGGGTAGAGACGGTTTGCCAAATTCGGGTGGAATATTTTATTAATGAAATACCTTACCATACCCGGTTTGGTGGGTCGCAAGGGTAAGAAGAATAGGGGAAGCAAACAAAATATACAAACGTGCATGTTTGATGCTCGTCTACGTTCACACATACCGCAGGGTTCGTCACTTGCGAAGCATTTAGTTCTTCAAAATGATTTATTAATTACGTTATTGAAACGGGGAACAGGCTCTCTTTACATTGGAATTAAATAAAACGGATTTATACTAATACAGCGTGTCCTTCCTATACAGAATACTTTTCAAGAAATCTCTTTTTGAGCCGAACAGTGTGTATAATGTGCTTTTGGCTTGCGTAATTTATGATTTAAGTAAACACATCTATTTGGAACCAAAATACATCAAATTGAAACTATCTTTCGTGCAACACTCTGTAAAAGTTATTTATTGTTAAAAACCATCGCAACCCATCGTCCCTGAGTGATTTCAGCATGGCCGTATCCATCAGAGCCCCCCTCAGCGCAGCGCATCGCCAAGCCCAAATGCATCATGTATCCGTCCATCAATCGATTCATCTAACTTGTGGGGGATTTCACCGCACCACTGCCTTCGCACCATCATAGGACGGAATGCATTTCACTGCATAGACGCAAACCGGGATCTTTAGATTTGGTCAGAAACGATTTATCTCCATTCTCTGCCGGTTAATCCGTTTTTGTTACAGATTGTGTAATATCTGCTGCTCGTACACTTTTACGGGGCATACAAGGATGGTAGTTTTAAATGTGTTTCGTATGCACTTATGTGTGTTTATGTAGCTGTGTTGTGCTTAGATCTTGTTGCGCATGCCATTTTTTTTATTTTTGTTACCAACTTTAGTACGCCATTTGTCGTATGTCACACTACGCGAGCCGTGTCAAAACAAATTGCCAATAAGTCAACTTGTCGTTACTGAGACTCTTGCTTTCTTCTTGTCTCTTTTTTCTCTGTAGTTGCAGGATGATCGGTTGCCGATGTCGTCCGGCAGTGAATCGGACGATTGTTCGCCACCGGAATCACCCCCTCCCGGTCCTAGCGTTAAAATTAGTAATAAAAGCAATGCCAGCAGTAGCAATAGTCATCACCACCAGGGCGGAAATGGGAATGAAAACCCCTCAACCAGAAGTGCAGCATCGCAGAGTCGGGGCAGCACGGTAACAACTAGTGCCACCGGAACAACCCATACAAACGTGCTCTCGGCTAATGCAGTAATAATTAATGCAATAGCGATTGAGCAACAAATTCAGCAACAGCAGGAAGCGCTGCAACAGCAGATTCAAAACCACCTTCAACAGCAGCAGAAACAACAGCCAAAGTCCGGGAAGACAAGATCCACCGCGGTGAAGATAAAACAAGAAGTAGTATCAACACCGTCGACAACAGCTGCCAATGCCGCAAAATCATCAACAATTCACACTCCGGTAACTACCACATATCCGGCATCGGCACTGAGCAGCTTACCACAGGACGTGCTGATCAATCTGCTGCAATCGGGTCAAATACAACTGCACAGCGAAGGTACACACATGAGCTCACTTATGCCCCAAAACAAGCCATCATAATAATCGGTTATACTTTTGCTTTCTAGGTGGAACACAAAAGTACGTCACCATACCATTATCACTGGTGCCTGGTAAAACAGCATCCAAAACATCAAACAACGTGTCTAATGGACAGCAAAAATCTTCGAGTGCCAACTCAACGTCCTCCACGTCATCCAACACCACTGTTACTGTTACTTCAGCGCGAACCGGAAGTGGTTCGTCTGCATCGCGACGAAACCAATCGACCGTTTCTACCATCAAGACTGAAGTGTTCGATTAGCCCATCCTGACCACAGAACATAAAACAATCACTCCAGCACACGAGTGGCCTGAGAAAGAAACAATCCTATTTGTGCGCAGGAAAGGAACTGGTGTGCGCCACTCCTTTTCTTTCAATTATTTTTACTTCTTTTTTTGTTATTTATTTTGGAACTGATGTTTATGTGATTTACAAAACATAAAAATATTTTACTGATTACCTTAAAATGTCTTCTCAACAAACGCAAAGTATCTCTTAATTGTTCTTCACTTCAACAAAGATAGATTGTACATTTTATTGACGTGTACTTAACACATCTTGAAATGTACCGTACCGTTTCGTTTGACAATTATTGTTTTTCGTGTTATGTAACTTGTTTCTTTATAAAAGAATATCAATTCTATTACACCTTAAAATGAAAAGTTAGGTTTTTTCCCGTTCGAGAGGTTAAGTTTTCTTCCAGTCACTATTCTCTTCAGAAAATATCTTTTCCGTTTAAACACGCATTAAGATTACATACAAAAAAATGAAAGTCATATTGATTTTGTGAAAAATGAAAAACACTACCTCCCCGAAAAGGTGTTTTGTTTTTCGCAGCAAAGTAATTTTTCGCTTTCACAAAACGTCAAACTACAAAAAATAAATGCAATACAGATAAATATAAATGTAAGCCAAACATAAAACAAAAACATGCATTTCTACAGCTTTTTAAATAACGGAACAGCAGTGTGGAGGACGCAAAACATGTATCGTAATTTAAGACAAGAAAGTAACAAGCCACAAACGCCTGGATGCGTCTATCGCATTGTTGTTTAGTTTAGTTTCAACTCTCATTTGTTGTCATTTTCATTTGCTATTAGCTTAACATTTCAATACAATAACAAAATCAAACCACAATAACGTGAACCAGTACGTAACCCACCTTTCGACTCGTTTGTGTTTGTGATGTTGCACTTTGTGAATGATTTAGGGATTTTATTTCTTACTGCTGCGCTAAATCGAGCAAGACCGCTTAACTTATTGTTAGAGTTTAAGATGCATATTATTTAACCATTCTTTTGTGAGCTTTGTGAGTTTGAGTCGCTTCGCCGCTCGGCTAAGGGTTTTCTCGTTTCAATCCTTTACGTTTGTTCCCCTTCATTTTCTTTTCGTACGACAAATGTTTAATAAAAACAGTTAAAGACTTCTTAAAGTATTGTGTTGATCGGTTTTGTGGCGTTATTTTTTGTATCAGGATGTAATTCCGAAGAAGAAAAACAACCACAGTAATAAAAATTCGCGATTCGTATTTTTGAACGGCTCTGGTAGCATACAAATGTATGCCCCTGCTTCCATACTAATTCCACCCGCTTAATGTTCTGAACTTATTGTGGTGATCGATCAAAGAATTAAAAGCATAAAAATGCAATTTCGTCGTTAGCGCGATGGAATATTTTCACGGCGGCGAGCACAGAATAACTATTGTGACCGCCCGTACTTGGGTACTTGGGGTTCCTTTTTCGGTGTTAGCGACAATTTTCGCTTCCATGCGAACGATAACGCTTCTAATCGGAATTCAAATCGCCATCTTGACTGTAGATTCCGTGTGTTTCCGTCAGGTATATATCAGGGGTGGCAGTTTCGTGAGCTGGCAGGTAATTATCGTGATTGGAATTGATTAATCCCGCATTTATTACTGCTACGTTAAGCTTCTGCGGGGCGGTGTACTAAGTGCCGTGTGGCGTAACAAAGTGTCAGCAATTTGTTGCGGTCCTGTATACCAATAGTGCTGAGTTTACTAAGCACTCCTCAGGATGAAAAAAAAAACCTGTTATGCTTCTAACATATACCAGAATTTAGTTATCACGTGTTGGAATAGTTAATATCCTTGATTAGTGATCTGTTTGTTCGTAATTAGTTGCAGAGAACTTATTAATTTCGTCCAAATCATGTTCAATTTAATGTCACAAACCTGTCAAATGGTTGCCGATAAAATTGTTTACCAAGAACGGTACAAAAACACTACTCAGTAATGACCCACAGACCGGTACACTCTCGCATGCAGGAAATGATGGTTCACACCAGGATAGGCGGATTCGTATCCGTACATACGAATTAATCAAGACAACTACGTGTCAGCGGTGCGGTACATAGTGACCATTTAATCGATCTCTTTTCCACGTGCATCAATAATGATGCAACTTGTACAACACGTTACATGCAAACAGGAACTGAACCCAAACTCGTGTCAATGGACTTACGATTTTTTCTTCCATTTTTCCTCACATTCCATGTACACAAACACTTTTTAGGGGTGATAACTCGAATGCACGCTTGGAGCAATAGCATTTCAAAAGAGTACATCGCACATATGGCTCGGAAAGAGATAGCGAACAGGCTTTATGTCACTTTGGTGGTAATCGTTGGCTTATCGATTTTTGCTTTTTAGTTCAGCGCGATTCCCAACCAAGTAATGTGAGGTACCACCTGTATAGGAGTTAATGTTAAGATGCAAATGAGTTATCGTCTAACCGGTGGATTGTTTTAATTTTTTTTTGTTTTCTATCATTTGATTCAAAATTTTATAATGAGTTTTCTGGTTGGTTTGCATAATATTCCTTTCTATCAGCTACTCTATAATTCGTTCCATGTATAAATGTTATCTTTATTTAAAATTTTCACCCGATGAGTTAAAAATTAACTTACTTTTTTATTTACTTCAGTACATATCTTTAAACCCTTTACTAACAAATCTTGTCTTTGTAAATGTACTGTATATCCAAAATGTGGCCCTGTTGCTTAAATCCGATTAGCAAAGCTTAAACTATCATCGAAATTAAATCTTTCACCATACATCGTTCCAAAAAAACGAAGGTTAAGTGGTTCAAATCAATAAATAGACGATTGCACCCACTACCATCCAGCGAATCGGGGTAGCTGCTCAACAGGTTCCTAAAAAAAAAAAGAAATAAAAATTCTTCCCATTCCTAGCAATAACCTTTCTGGCCCTGAACCGTGTTACATTTGACCTTCGAGATAGAATTTTAATAAACTTGTGACCTTTACGTTGGGATAGAAATGAGAACGGGAAGGGACTGACGGAGGTTAACATGCTGCTGGCAGTAATTTGTTATTTTATTTATTATTACAAAACATTAGCATTTATGCTTTCAAAAACATTGCTAAAACACGAAGAAACAGCGGGAGTGTAATACTACAATCATACCATGCTTAACCTTTCCGTCCACAGGCAATTACGCACAGTGGAGCCTTCACCACCGCAAGTCACCAATAAGCTGTTTCACTCACAACAAGACCCTTAAGTTCGTTAAAACAAAAATATTCGATTGGAATTTTAGCGCCAACTTTAGCGAAAACTTGTAGTTTATGGACATAGAAAACGTATAAAGCTTGTCCCATCAGGGATCACCCGCAAATTTCCTAACTCACTAGAAGTGAAGAAACCACCAGTCACAAATCAAATCAAACAATACAATCCGCACAGTTCCATGCACATACCGACCCGTACCATTATACCGACGCTACCAGTCCCTGGAGTAGACGAAATAGTAAGGCAAAAGGTGTAGATTTCGATTGCCCGATAATTACATGGTTACAGCGCTTTCGCTCGTGGAACATACCCATGACGCACACACACACACACACATATGGAACTATGAACCTCCGCTTCTTTTATCGGAATTAACGTTCACGACCACGACCCTAAACCATTCCACGAGTCCGGGTAGTTCGAGCTTTTTTGTGGACTTCTAACTAAGCACAGAGTCCTGTCCCAGTCCAGTATAACGGTGACTGGCACATGGAAAGGACTCACGTAGATTCGCTCCTAGTAATCGACGGTAGTGAAAGCCGTGGTTGAAACGATACACACGCGTTGGACAATGAGCAGCTAAAGTGTTATGTTCTTCGGAAGGATATCATAATGGGATGTGGACCATCAAACGCAGCTGTGCCGGTAGCGGGTGAAGGTGTCTCAACCATCTCCAAACTCGTCTACCGTAAGTGCAGCGTGACACAGAGAGTAGTAGTTCTATACGTACTTCCCTCTACCTGTAGCTGAATGGTGTCATGTCAGAATTATTAATCGTGTTTGATGAAGTTTGAAAAACCCGTAGAAGTACCCGTGTGGAGATAGCTGTAGAAGTGCTAGTGTTTTCAAATAATAATACTTAATTCCATTTAGTATACAGAAGGGTACAGAATAATAAAATTCTTACTCATGATGCATTGTTTAAATGATGTGCCAGCAAAGGGAAATGACACACCCCTGGTAGTTTCCGTTCTGGATTTGAAGTGAAAAGTTATGCATAGAGTTTGAAAGTTCTTAATAATTTAAACAATTTTCTGAATAATTTATTTTTACACTACAAGGTCTGTTAATGAAAAGTGTGTTTACTGTTCCTTCTACGTTCATATTGCAAATTATATTTTTACTCGTTGCTTTATATATCCCGCTTCTTTTTAGATGTGATATGTGTTGTTGCAAAATGTAACATAATTGTTTATGAAGTTTGAGTCTGTCATAGTTAATTTTAAATCATTAACTACGTAATGAGGAAAAGCTATAACTTACCAGGTTCCAAAGTGAACTAATAAAGTGACGAAGTAATAAAGAATTCCCAACAAATCGGACCATCAGTTTGGATCTTGACAGTTTGGAAAGTTAATGGATTTTCAATTTCCAAGAAAACCATGCTTCTCAAGCATTTGCCATGTTTTCTTTTAAAGTTATGTTTATTAAGAATATCAGACTACAAGGCTTTTAATCATAGTCTCGCTACTACAATGGAACAATTTGAGAGCCATTTGATGATAAAGAAGGACAGTTTGTTATGCAAATGCGTTATTGTTTTCATTGGCCATTAGCAATGAAAGTTCAGCGTAGTAAATTACAATTGTCTGTATTTGGATTCGAAAATTAAATTCAATCAGAATACAGGACAATTATCCTAACCACAGTACGGAGCGATGTACTCGATAAAGTTAAATTAATTTCCGTTGAAAAATTATCCCACCAAGTAATAACATGGCAAGCAATATGCAGCTGTTAGCTTAAATAAGGATGTTTTACCATCAACCAGACAGTCGCCTGAAGAGGTGCGTTTTGTCAGTTATCAAAACTCCTAAGTCACTTCAGTTGGATAGTCGTAGAGCAGTACTGCAGCATTAAAGATAATTTCAAAAGGAACAAGGAAATTAGTCCATCAAACTGTTGAAAACGAATGGGTTGTAATGAAACAACTGACTAATAAAGTGGTCTATGATGACTTCAGCTGAGAACAATTATACTAAAACAGGAATACTCATCAAATGATTGTGAACAGACAGTCCTTATTTACACATGAACGCATTGCAAATTTGCTACATTTTCCGCAAAAATAAAATGTGCTCTAATTTTATTTAATCACATTCTAAACAGAGATAACTTCTGAATTCAATATGAAGCTAACATTTTTGAAAAAAAGGTTGTTTTCATTCACGCGCTGCGGCATCATCATCCAACTGTAAAAATGGATCATCATCCAACCTTGAACCAAAGTTTGTTTACACTTTGATCTTAGCCTATAGGCCGAGAATCGATACCAAAGTTTGGTTTGATGTTTGCTGTATTATTGCTAGGTAAGTTGGTTGTGTGGATGCTTATCGGTGGCTCCTTCAACCATTCCATTTTTAATGCAATAGTACAATAAATGTAAAACATTTCTGCACATTGAAAATTTACTAAGTTTCTGGTAAATTCTCAAATCACTGAGAGGAAAAGGAAGAGTACATCATGCTGTTGCTAGTATTCATATTCGCGAAGAGTTATAAGATGGTCTCATAGCATCAATCACACAAGGGAAATGTTTTGGTTTTTGTCTACTGTCCTCAAAGCGGACACGGCTGTGCACTGTTATTGATCATTCTAGCTATGAGTTGAGGATCGACTCTCCTATAACGCGATATCAGTAAGTTTCTCATGAGCCTTCATATTGCCTATTGACGTCTAATACCCCTGGGACGATCAGATAGTAGGTATAAGGCTGGAGGATAGTTAAGTTCGTGAAGGTGCTTAGGCAAATCGGACTGTCTCCAAAGAATAGTGCTTCATGCTATTGCAGCTGGTGTTCCCTTCTTGAAGATGAATCTCGGATTCTCTTCTCGGCCAAACAGCCATTTTATTTTTTAGCCATTCGGCAGCCATAACAGCCGAATAATTAGTCGTTACAGCGAGCAGTAAATAGAAGTCTATCGGACTCTATCGGAGAAGCGAACTCATGACGATCACGGTTATAGTGGCACATCATTTGTCTCTCACATTATTCAAGAATAAAAAAATGCATAGAAAGTTTCCGCTCCAAACAGGACGTATAATTCTAAAAATGGTATTAACATTGCTCGTGGTCCAAATCTGAGAGAAACAAACCAGCTTTAGTTTTGTAGCGGATATTATGGGTTAACTCCTTTGCTATACAGTACATAAGAGTAATTGAACTCTCAACTCCCATCATAACTCATTTAAGATGCGTATCAATTTATCAGCATTCACGTTACTAACATTTCCAGCTCGCCCAGAAGCATTTGAAATACCTCTCGGTGATACAGAAAACCCAGATAGTCTAATTAAGAAACATCCACCACGTCGTTTGAAGCGCCTCGAGGAACAGTCCAGCTCGACGCCCAGCATAGAAGATTTGGAGGAAAAATTGGCCACTGCCGAATCTCGCAGACAACAGGTAACATCCAGCACTGATTTCTCTAGCTCTTGCCTGTTAGTACATCGATAAATTGTTGTCTTCAACCATGGCTTCAGTTTCTAGCTAACCGGTCCCAGAAAACCACCTTCGACAAAGCTAGCCTAGATGCAACGGAAAACGATGCCAGTACGATCCCGGAGGAGGGTGAAGATGACCGTTCGGCAGACGGAATGCGTACGATGGAACACGATGGAGACGATTCGGGCCTGGAACGTTCCGCTCCACCAGCATCAGAAACGGAAGACGAAGAGCACGATCGACAGGAGCAGCCCGACCAACGACGGCGCGGATCTGATCTCAGCATCGGCCATCTGACCAACATGCGGATGAGGATGAATCAGTACAGGAAAAAGTCTCACCACTCGTAGGAGTTTGGTTTTTTATTAAACATACATTTATTAAGTTTTCAGTTTCTGTTTTCTTTAATATAGTTTTCCATTTGTTTTTGTGTGTTCTCTTATTTGCATTCTCACGTTTCTTGTTCATTCCGTGCCCATCCTTGTTACGGTCGTTAAATGTTTGTGTTTGCATGTGTGTATATATATAATTATATAGAGTTGCCTGTGGTTCCTATCTCTTTCGGTATATTGTACGGCCCTTGTTCTGTTGTTCCGTTGAATCTTTTTTCTTTTCTTATTCTGCAGTGTAGATTTGTTGGTGAACAACAACTGATGTATTGTGTGGTTTTGTTCGGTTTTTTGTTTTTACTTTCTCTTCCCATTTTTTGCCATAGTCTAACATCAAAATCGCACCCATTTATGAATGCTTCTGATGCGTTTATTTGTAGTTTCCTTCTACCGGTTCTTAGTTCGTTTCGTTCCATTTCTCATCGCGATGTTTCACACACTATCGAGTGAAATTTGCCACTCGCTTCGATCCAATTTTATCGGTTTTTGTTGTTTTTTTTCTTTTACTTAATAATTCATTTATATTTATTTACTTTATATTAAATATACTTTTTGGCATACCCGTATAATACTTTTATAAAATAAACACCTTGTTAATCTAGATTTTTGTGAGTTTTTCTCTTCGAATCCACTAGCATTATCAAATAATTCCATTGTGTGAATGTTTACGAGTGTGGTTTTTCTTCGTTTTTTTTTATCGTTTCAAGATTGGTTTGGTGACCACTGATTCATGCGCCGGATAGTCCTTTATCTTTCATGTTTGTGTTTTCATCTTGTCTCACTGATTTCAGAACGATTTGTTCTATTGATTTTACAGTAGTTCATTACATGCTGTTACGTTGTTTAATAAAACGATGTTTAAATTCCTTCTTCCCTTCGCATACGTTCTTACTTCCTTGTTTTCGAGTGCCTTTTATAATATGTTTTCTCACTCAGCTGTTTTCATTGCGTGTTTTCGCACTGCTCCGTAGTTTTGTTTTAAAACTCTTTTTTCTGCTTCTCTTCTTTTACATCCAGTTCATTCTGTGCTATCATCCAGTTTTGTTAAAGTACGCCTATCATTTTGTTACAAAAAGTACACGTTTGCGCTATTGCATTGCACCGCTGTGTGTGTTAACACTGGTGCAGTTTCTGTAGGAATATGATGGAAAATATTGTGATACAGTAAGATCGGCGGTTTTATATTTCCTCATTTGTGTTCTGACATGAAAGTGAAATGTTTGTAGTTTTGTTTTTTCGTTTTTTTTTTTCAAATATTCTTACAAGAGCACAAAGTTTGTTTTTTTTTCGTTAGCATTTCCTTCATGAAAACAATATATTCAAGCTGCAGGATGGATAAAGGAAATGGGAATGTGTGCACTGCTGCATGCGCATAATACGGGTGGTTTATCATTTGATTCTATTGTTACATCCACTTAGATTATACGATTAGTAACTATCTGCATATTTGTGTCTTAGCCAAATACATTCTACTGTTTTTACCTCCGTTTGGCATGCTTAGGTTGCTTGTTGGCCTTTGATTTTTATCCTTTAGCGCGTGAGACTTGTTCCTCTTGCTACCAATTGCTGGTGTGGAAAAAGTGCTGCAAAGTTGTATTTTGTACTATTAACAAATCGTTCAACTGAATCTGGAAACAGATTCATAGTATCTCATCGTTTGCCTTTTTGTGTAATAATTGTATTTCTCTTTTGTTGTTGTTTAAACGGTACAAAGTGTTGAAAATAGAAAGGAAAATGGGGAGATTCAGATGAAAGTGATTGTTGACAAGCAGTAGTTGCTGTAAGTTGTGTCAATTGAGTTAGAAAAAAAGCATTCCACTAGAGAAAGTGAAGGAAAAAGGAGAAATACAACAGTCAAAAGCTGGTACGGAAAATCGACGTCTTCTGAAACCTATTGGATTTGCAATAATTTGTTGTCTTATTTTTGTTATTTGCATTTTATCGATAATAATAAGAATATATCCCTGCTATAATATTCTCCCCTAGACGGAAGGAGAATTAAATACAATAGCTACTATCAATTCTTTATCGACTACATGGTACACGTACCAAACAGTGTGGCTCAATAAAGACATACGAATATGGTGATACGAAAATTGCGCCTTTTTGAATACAGACTTTAAAAATCTATAACACCGTATAACGAATTGTTTTACCCTTACTCCCGTTTTGTTTGTTGCTGTTGCTGTAATGCCCAGTAATTGCTTTTGTGTGAGAAAAACGATCGACTTATTAAACATGATCTGCAATGGCAAATGGTAAACTTCGCAGCTCAGAGTACATAACATTAACGTAGTGATAATAAACATTTCGCATCCTTTACCTTTTCTAAATTATTCGATTTTATCTAGCGTATGATTTATTTTCTTGTGCTCTGAAGTTTGTCCTCCTTCATTCGGTTTTTTTTTCTATTTCATTAAACATACGTACAATATGCTCAAATGTTCTCACAAATAAATTACTAACTAACTTCTCGACAAAGGTTTGACGACACTACTTTTAGGCCCAACAGTAACCATCATAAACGTAACGCGGGAGGATGGTAAAACACGACGAGAAAGAAATTGTTCGCTCTTTCGTTGGAATATAAAATTTTTCCTCTTTCCATATTTTTTTTAATTCTCCGATTTGTTCAAAAAACTAAAAAGAAAAGTTTTCTTTTTTCTCTTTATACAGTTTAATTAAACGCATTATAAAACAAAAATAAACCTTCAAATTGTTTTGTTTTTGGGATTTTCTTTCGTTTATTTTTGGTTTTCCCTTTCGTTCTGTATCGTCCGCTGATGTGTCACCTGTTTAATCCTGTTTGCTTATACTTACAGTCTACGTTTGATTTGTTTGCCTTGTTCGGATTCAAATTCCTCCTGTTTCTATTCCCTTCTGCTTCAATGAATTCCTCGTTTACTTTACACATTTTAGTAAAAATCAAAGTTGTTGTGAACAATAACGTACATTTGGGTTGGGAATGATAGTGCATTTAAGTAGAAGAAAAAACACAAATAATTACAACAATTTAAAATTTTTACTTTGAGGACATGTGAAAGTACGAAAATTTTGAAATTTTTATGACAATGATCGAAACTGATCAACGTCATATAAATAATAAAAAGAACTTCTCCAAATTGTAATGTGATTAACAATCCATTAGCTATAAACGTTTCATACGTTTTTGTTTTTTAATTATAGTTTTCTGTGTCTTCCATGTTTATCTCTACTACTTCTGCATAATGGTACCTTATTTGCTGTATGTTTTGTCTTGAACAAAAAGCACATATATTCTATTATTGAAATTTGAAATAACGAAGATTTAGCGAAACTCATCTCAGTTCGTGTTAGATGTTGCTTGGTCCAGCAGCAAATGTTTTGCAATAGTGGTATTAGTAGCAGCAGTAGTAGTAATAACAGTATCAGAACCATCAACCGTGTTCCAATGTTGCTTTGCGTTACAACATTTCAACCATTTCTTTAGATATACTAAAATCTATTGTTTTCTCTATTGGTTGCCCGTTCTTGCTTGATTTGCTCGGAGTTTTTCCTTGCTTTTACTTAAAACGCCCTAAATTGGGACACTTTTCCTTCGCCCTAAGAATCTCATCTCGGCATGCAGTGGAGTACGAGGAAGGACATACGTTTTATGCTAATACACCGACAAAATACACGCACACACACACACACGCACACTGAGATATATCTATATAAATACGCTTACATACACCCTTACGGACTACGTGCTAGAGTAAGCTCCGCTCCTGAAATGCACCACAGTCTCTAGCCTACTATTACAGTACTTAGTGTTGATTCTCACCCGCCTCCCTTTCATCCATTTGGCCACGTTTTGACCCTGAATGATGCCTAGCTTCACGTGTATATATATATGTGCCCTGTAAAAAGAACAATCCCAAACTGTGTTATTACAAGTGGTATAGTATTTATAAACGATATTTGTTTGATCTCACTGTTTAGTTTATCTAGGGTGTTTTGTTACAGCGTCTTCTCCAATTTGCGTATCTGCGCCATTTTGTGTAACGCTAGTGTGCTTACAAGTACGGGGTTTTGTGTTTTTACGCAGTCTCCCGCCTTAGTACTCTGATTATGATTGTGTGAACAGTTGTGATCGGTGCTGCTTGTTGCAAATGGTTCAATGTTTGGCGTCTCTACATGCGATTCGTCCAGTAGCACATCCATGGCTTGCCTGTATGTCTCTTTCTTCTTCCTCCACTTGTTTTTTGTTACCTTTCGAATTTGCCACATTCTCCCCATTTTGTTTTCACTACATTTACAAAGTTAGTTGACTTACGTTAAATTTATTTATTGTCTGCTGAATAATACATAACGTTTTCGTACTTTGTGCGAACTTTTATTCCCACATTGTTATCGCCTGTGTGTTGCTGTTTGTTTGTTTGGGCTTTTAATCAATAATAGCTAATCCCAGCAGGAATTCGTTCAATGCTTTGTGTCTTTACTATTTGCATTAATGATTGTGTGGTTTGTGCGAGTGGCTATGGCACGAAATGATGCAAACAAACCGAAGCGATTGGGAAGCGTTATGAAGCGTTATACTACTGTACAACGCAATGTTGCATGCAAATGTGTATGAAACTGCATGAAAGATAGCACACAAGCTTTATGCTTTGGAACGAAATATGAATTCCAAAAACTAAAACTAAGTGTGTAAAACGATTCATTTTGACAAAAACAACAGAACTTATTAAATAGATGTAAAATTTTCCATATTTTGTTAATTAATTACCTTTTTTTACGAAATTTTATACACACATAATTCCACCTTGAATTTAACGTTCCTTCACTTATGCTTACTTTCAACGTTTGGTTCGTTTTATTTTTTTTCATTTTTGTGTATCAACTACTAATTTCCTAAGCCTTGAACGCGCTTGAACTGGTTGCTGACCTGCTTCGTAAGGACGGTTGTCACTCAAAAGAACCACTTACGAACCAGGTTTCTTTATCCCGTACAAGCGCGTTCGACCAACGACGACGATGACGACGGGAATGTCGCATCCTTCTGGTTTCCCTAATCCATGAGCAATATTTCAATTGTGTGTATGATACCACCGTTCAAGTGGTTATATTTGCAGCGTTCCTGACCAGTCGGCCATCAATATTGGTAAGTCCCTACGTACTAACTTTCGACTAAATGCTCTAAAGTGTCGTGAAGGTTATGAGATTGGTACTAGTTTACGATGAAGTGGTTCTATATGCACACACTACTGCTATCACTACAGGTCGGGCTAATTACATTTGTTTGCTGTCTGTTTTGTTTTTACTTTCTGCTACTGTATGTATGGTATGGTATAGCTTTATTTCCCCCGCTAATACTATTACGATTCGTTCTACACGTTGTGCTAATGCTAGTGATTTACATAATATTAAGTACCTGTTTTCTAACTTTCCTACCATAGCGTTGCGCTTCAACGCGCTTTCAAGATTTTTATAGATTCTTTGCCAAAAACTTAACTCGCGGATGATGGTGTCCGTTTAGTTATCCAAAACAAAACCAACCTCCAAAGGGCAGAATTCAACATAGGCACAGTTCAAATACAGCTATCTACCAATAAAGGAAGGAATTATGGGGTAACAAACCAATGCGATGATGGCGATTGTGCACCGATTGCGTAGTGAAACGTGTTGGTGTGTGCCTTGTAAAATTGATGCACCAGTATTTTGCATTCCATGCTCACGAAAGTGTACGTGATTGTGTACGTGTGTACTAATGTTATTTAGGCCGTAAAACATACAATCGCCATGATGCAGAATGAACCCGATACTCTTGTTTTTTTTTTTTGGGAAACACGCTTCTTAGTAGACTCCACCCAATATGATACCTAAAATGACCGTGTCTAAAAGCAAATGGCGAGCAAATAATGTTTGATGTAGCCTTATGTTTGCTAATAATCCAACAGCACATTCTCAACCTTTATAACAAACGGAAATTGATCTTCTAACACTGTGTCTCCACACGAAAACTTTCGCTCGGTTTTGTTTGTTCATGTCCATGGAGATATACGTTGGGATTTAATGTAATTAACATTGCCGAAAGCTTACCAAATCTTGCTTTATGCGTGCGATATCACCCGGCATGTTTTGGTATGCCTCTGTCTGCGTGTGTGTTTGTAAACACGCGGACAAATGTCATGGAAGGAAGGTTGAATTTTCACCTTTCTGTTGGATGTTAAGTGAGACATAGCGGGCAAACGTCCGTACCAAGGAAAACTTCTCGGTGGTGCTGAACTTTGCCTATTCCCATAAGGATTCTTTCGTACCAAAATGCTCCGCAAAAAGGGAAAGCGAAGAGAAACCTCAACAAACGGTAGCTGCTGGTGTTAGTTCTGGTCTTACCCGTACCGTTCCGTCCATCCCATGTATTACGCCACGGTTAAATTAGGAGAAACAGTCACCGTCAACTTGCGCACCGAGCAGCAAACAAATACACTCATTAATCTTAATTAAACACGCAACAGCCACATAAACACAAAGCCAGCCACTGGAATGATACGCTAAGTGCAAAAAGAAAGAAGAAAGAATCCTTTCCCAGTTGCTGGAAAAAGCAAGGACAATTCTTCAGAATCCAGTGCAAGTGAGAATTAAATTGGGACTCGAGCAATACAAAAGCTTGAAGCAGTATTTCGCTTTTCTGATACGGGGCGATCCTTGGGGACATGCAGCAGCAAACGGTTTGACTTCCGAGACGCGTAATAGCCTCGCTTGGCCGGAAAATCCACATCTAACGCCTTGTGTCCGACGCAAAGCGAGATATGTTCTGGGCAGGAACAGCTACGAAACAGACCAAAGAGACAAGACAGGCTGTCCCGTCACCGAAACGGATGCATCGGAAGTCGATTGATATCCGGTTTCAGAGATTCCGTGGAGAATGGAATGGAATAAAGCAAACCTCCACTGAATCCTTTCTTCTTCGTGGGTCGTGGGTTTGATGACACATTTCAAATGGATCAAAGTTAGATAAGATGTATTATTTACTCATTTCCTTTCCGTAGAATCGAGAAGGGAACAAAAAGACATTAAAGCTGAAAGTTTAATTACTTAGCTGTGAAGCCCTTTGCTATCGAATTTAAAAAGTCATCACAAGAACAACACAAAAAAAAAACAGAAATAAAATCTGTTTCGAAAGAATAATAGAAACTGTGACAAGCGCCAAGGGGATAGGCTAGCATGCCTATTCTTCGACCTAGCGCTAGAAAAGGTCATCCGCGACTCCACGGTAAAAACTTCGGGGGCAATATTGTACGAGTCTATTTAGAATTTGACATATACTGATGGCTTAGGATGGATAGGATCGAGCAGACGGCAGAAACTAATGGCTGGGGTTAAGATTAATGAGGCAAACATCAAATTCATTATGGCTCTCTCAGTAGTCCTACAAACAAATCCTGATTTTTGTGTAGTTGATGATCGCACTTTTGAAGATACGGATGCGGTGGCCACCAACCGGTCTGCCCAAGGTCTCATAAACATTCTCCATTCAAAACAACCGGTTGCGATGTTCGTAGCTAGAATGCTCTCAGTACTCTCATATGCCTCTAAGATGTAGACTCCGTCCAAAGCTGACGAAATCCTCAGAGTCACGATCAAGAGGAAAATTCTTGTGTGCAAGAACAATGAAGCCACTATACTGATGAACTTTCCGAGTTGCATAATGATCTCACTATAGTGCAACGAATTAAACTCGCCAGGCTTGTCATGTCATGCGAATGGCACCGGACTACCCAACCCTTAATGTCTTAATAAGTCTTCCACGTGAATAGAGGAGACGTGGAAGGCTCAGGCTAAGGTAAAGCTATGATATCCTACCATTTTAGCTGCTACACCTCCATTTACTTCTGGATTGTCCGGTGTAAATCTTATGACATCACCAAAGTCATCCGGATCTGGGTAGTTCTAATAGGTTGTACCTTAGTCAGTTCATCGTACAACTGCACTATTGCCCAACTCTTCAACTAGCGGCCTCCAGATATTGAAATGTCGTAGTGATTACGAAGATCCAAATATTTTCCGGATAAAATCAAGAACATCACTTCACTAACTTTGTTTCTGTAAAAGTAATTCACTAAAACATAAGACTACCTCACCATTTGCAATTCGCCACTCCTGCTATCCCACAACATTTGGTCAACAAACGAACTCTCCGATAACAAAATAAACATCCAATCTCCAACTCAGTTGCTGTCTGATGAAATGTGGTGAATGTTTTGGTCTAGTATAGTCAATCCGTACCGTGGTTTAGTTGTACACACCGCGTGTCATCGCTTCTCGATTGCGCGTGTGCCATTTGCACGTCAGAATACGTACGTACGTCCGTCGGAACGATGCATTGCACAGCGCATAGCAGACCGGATTGATGGTCGAGTTGATGTAGCAGAGTGCGTAGAAAAAGTCCCACAGCTCCTGCGGAATGCATTTCGTACATGCGGTCAGTGGTTTCAGCAGCACCAGAATGTTGTACGGTGTCCAGGTGATGATGAAGCTGAGCAGAATGGCGGACAGCGTTTTGGCTGCCTTCGTTTCCTGGCGCTTTTCTTGGGATTTTTTCTTCTTCTTCACCTGACGTGCCGTTTGGGCGAGGTTTGCTTGGTGCAGTTGCTGCTGCTGCTTGGACAGTGGCTTCGAGATGATTTTCGCCGAAAGCGGTAACCGGAAATCGGTGGTTGCGGTTGATTGGCGACGGGTCGCCACCGGTATGATGTAGTCGGAATCGCGTGACGGCAGTGGACGTCGTGGTGGTACCGTCATCGACATCGGCACGTCGTCCTGTATCATCTTGATCGATGGTGCACGTTCATCTCCCGAACCACCCTCGGGTGGTAACCGGATCAGGATGGTGTACACCGAGTCCTGGCTGACGGAGCGCGATCCCAAGCGGTTGCTGTTCGGTAACGAGCGTGAGTCCCGCGCACCGTGCATATCCTGCAGATGGGCCAACGGCGGCAAAGCGGGCCTTATCGGGGTGGGCGAAATGTCCGGTATCATGCTGACAACGTTACTACGTCCTCCACTTCCGGCCACGTACGGATCGCGAATCACATTCAGTGATGTGCATCTGCAACGATAGGGGACCAACAAATTGCATTAACAGGTGGGCAACTGTACGGGGTGGTTTAGTGTACATAAACACACATAGGTGAGCTTAGAGGGATGTGGGCGAAGATGCACCGGGACAGATGAGCTTGTTTGTCCCTGAGTTCACTCACCCATCCCAGGACATCTTTCCCTTACCTCACACAAATACTGGTGAAAGTTTTGAAATTCAAACACTAACGCAAATACCACCAAACGAACGTAATGCCATGAATGGATAAAGGCGGATGAATCACATCGTTTCACAATGAGTCTGGTGAGTGTTTCCCTGTTTTAGGGGGTTCTCGATGGTTGTCAGTGCACATGGTCTCTTGATACGTGTGTGCGTGAGTGATTGTGTTTATCTGTGAAAAATGCACAATAAAACCACAACTGCTACCGCACGCGAGATATGCTGACTTAGTTTAGTGACTCGCTCTCTCACTCGCTTTCCTTCTTTCTCGCGTTATACGCTTAGTATAATAAAAAGAGAACTAGAACACTAAAAACACATCCATGATACGCACACTAAAAATCAGAATAACATGGTACAAGTACTAAAGAGAAATGGTCAGCTTCCGATGGTTCGACGGAATAGCACTTCATGACGTTTGATTGACGACACACGACGATGCTCGTTATGATGGAAATGGCACATGGGATGAGTATTGCTGTGCTGTTATGCATGGTATCGCATGGTGTACGAAAGCCATGATATGGCGGTCTGCTTGTCGTACTGGAAGCATTCGTTTCGGTTTGGTTTAATCATGGTGAGATGAATTATTTATTTTATTTTGTATTGTAAATTTCAAAACGTTGCTGTTTACTTTTCGTTATTTTACTTTTAATGAAAATTCTATGGATTTTTAATTACGTTTATATTATTGATGGGAATTACGAATCAGTAACATAAATTTAAAAAAATCATTTTAAAATTTTTAATTCACTCTTTAAGAGTTTTATTTCTAGGCGTAAACTACCTATGCTGGATAGCAACTCATTCACTTTGTTTTAACACACTCATACGTTCAATATCTCATTAGTGGTTTAACTCTCCAGACTTTAATTTAGCCTAACCAGAAGAAAAGATATATAAAACACATTTTTTTGTTTATCATTCCTCATATCACTTTATCAATTCCATTATAAATTAGGTTTCAAATTTTCAATTCGAATTATGAAAATATTATTGATAATGACACAAACTAGGTGTGGCGTAGAGTTAGATTGTTCGAACAATATGCAATCGTGAAAATTTAGTCACAGTTCTATCTCTCTGAAATTAGATCCATCTTTTAAACTCTTGAATGAATTAAATTATAGTCAGTCAGTTTTTATTTAGCTTAAACTTTTTGAGTTAAACCTTAGTGAGTAAGCTGAGCCTTAGTGATTGAGTGGCCAGTCGGCATGAAATTAAAGCACCAAAGAGTTAAGTCACTCATAACGTGTTTTTATTTTTTTTGAAAGAGTGAGCACATCGTCAACTTCGTGAAGATTTTAATCAACTCACTTAATAAGAAGATTTACCTCATTCAATCAATCTAACTGAGTTTGCATATAACTACTCTCCATATCTAGGTTTAAGTATTTTTTCTAATGCTTTTGAATATTTCTGAATGGCCTGAAGGAAATTCTGAGTAAATTACAAACAAAAAAGCACTTTCAACGAGTTAAATCATTTTTAAAATAAATATATTAGTTTATGACGATATAAAATAATATTTAAAAAAGTATGAATATTCCCAAATTCGTCCTGAAGCCCAATGTCAAATTTAAACTAATAACCTTTTTCGAAAACAAAAAGTGCATCATGTCGTTCATCTGCCTGTCCACCTAACAAGAGCCATTTTTTCCCTTTACTTCGTTTGAAAGCTAATCTGGCTACTTAAACCAAAACCATTCCTTCCACGAATCCTTCACCGAGTTGTACGGTAAGACAAACACACTGGCATAAACCAAACACATCGAACCGGAGCAACAAAGCGTTGCCATGCGAAACGGCCGGGTCGAGCTAGGGGTTGCAGCTTTCCATGGTCCATAGCTCAACGCGGTTGGAAAATACGTAAGAAAACTTTTCAACGCTACAGATTGCAAAACGATGGGGAAGATGGAAATCTAAATTAAGCAGGAGCAAACGAAAGAAAGGAGAAGAAAAACATACAAACACACACACACACTCTTTCTTTGTACGTTAAAGCAAAAACCAAAACATGGTGAAGCATTGAATGGTCGCTGTATGCGACACGCAGTGTGGTGAGGTGTGATTGCGATGGTGTGAGGACGGTAAGAAACGGAATAAGCTTATCAGCTTTGCACAGCACAGAGCTCTATATGGAACATTGAAACATAAAACATTCGGTTGTTTTTTTTTGCTTATCAATTTGATTGTATAATAGAAAAAAGAAAGGTTCGGAGACCGAGCTTCCTCTACCTGGTGACTGAGCTTGGTAGGGGAGTTTCTATGGATACAGGTGTTGCATACCCTAAGTCCGACGGTTCCTCGACGTCATACCCGTAGTCGTCGGAGTCCTCGCGCCCGGAATGCCACCACGCGATGCACCACTCCTTGATGCCGCCGAAGAAGGTGGTCGGCTTTTTCGGGACTCCGTTCATAGTGATCTGCGAAAGCGGTCAATAAACGATGTAAGTAAAAGACATTGGAAGTTACAATAAAGGCACAAACGAACAAGATGATGCAGCCGATTATTCGATTGATGTTCCGTCGATGCACTGTCAGCAACAGACACGGTTACTTACGCTTGAACGTCGGGACAACATGCCATGTCCGTAGGCACCATCCGGAAGGACGGCATTGGTCATGTAAACGCTTTCCGCGTCCGCCGAAGATTCACTGCGCGGTCGACGCCAACCATCCGGATCAGCAACGCTCGCAGGCAGTACATGGCCTCCAGAATGATTAACCGCAGTGTTTTCATCGCTGCAATGAAAAGAACATACCAAGCTGTGTTAGCGCTCAATTGAAATTGCAAATACGAAGAATCATTGTGCATTGTTTTAAAATACACCTGACGCTTTAACACTACCGTACTGTAAAAGCGAAAGAGGAAGAACAAACTATTCGATTGAGAAAATGCAACATGAATTTCATTTCTGCCTTTCTGGTTGACCTAGTTTCAGTTGATAGCAGTAAGACAAATGGAAAACGCTTCTGAACTTTACCGTGCGAACTCTTGGCGACTTTGGAAAGTTTTCCAGCTGTGCATTCGTGGGCAATTTTCGTGATGGGCTTTTAAGTGTATTTAAATAGTGAACAGTCACACAAAAGCGCAATATAGTAGATACATTGCGCAATATAAGCGACACATAAAATGTAAAATTGTTGCTTATAAACTAAAACCACTTATTATCACACTCAGTTATTCAGTTATTCAGTTATTCAAACTTAATTTAATACAAAATATAATAATAATACTATTATCTGCCAATATATCATTGCAAAGTAATCTCCAACGTTGAAGAATAATAAAATCTTATAATCAAAGGACAAATTATCCAGCATTTTTGTCTTAAAATACATTTCAATCGTCTCATTTTTAAATTTCTGTTTTGAATTTGTCATTTATACAGCGCGTATCATAATTTTGGGTATGCGCTTTACGCGATTTACTTGTAATTCTTAATACAGAGATAAAAATATCGTTGATATAATTTGTTTGTAATATAATTTAACATCTATGCATATTCCTCTTCTACGGCTCTACAACCTAGATTTCTGAAATTGCCATTTCTGAATTGTGTCTTGTATATACTCGCAACAGTAACAGCAAGCCGTGAGTATGAGCGATGGATTCGGATCGGATGTGTACTGATCCTGTCGTGTCGAAGTCCAAAGTTTAATTGTTATGGAGAGTTGAACTCTTACAGAGCTCATTATTCCGGCAAAGATTAAATAAAAAATTACTTGACGAAATACTCCCACACAATTGATATGCTACAGGATAAGAATGTTCTCCTATTGATTCATTGTCGCGGGTGCCGGATCGTACCAGTTGGTGTTTTGTTAATTCGAGCTGAAATATAAATTAAGTTTCAAATCTTCAATCATATGTTCGTCAAACCCTTCTTAATCATTCTATACAGGATTCATCATTTTTATGTTCATCAAAACGATCCTTCATCCAACCCTTACTGGAGGTGGCTAACCCCTGCACAATAACATAAAATACCTTTGAGGATAACTCTTATGTTAACCGCAATTGTTGCCAAATAAACACCATGTTAAACAGAACCACGGTATCTTTTTCTTCCTCCCAACCATTTTCACCTGATTTTTACAGTTCGTCGGGTCATGCTCGTAAATTTGTTCAAGTTGTCCCAGGGTTTAATTCGACAGAAAGAGAGGGCGAGCAAGAGAGAGTGTGAGAGATTTTCTTCATATTCATGTTCATCATCGGTGATCCAGAGTCAAGTGGATTTGATAAAAACTAATAACGAAAAAAGTAAACGCAACTAAAAACATAACGTAAAATCCTATTTGCAGCCAATTCAACGGAATGATGAAACGGTGAATCCTTCTTCATCCGTAACCGGCAACAAAGTGGAAGGAGAAAAATACAACCCCCCCACCCAGTTTGATAGGGGTACACATAACACAGATCTGAGGGCTGCCGGATTCGGTTCGGAGAGTTTAAATCACTCGACCGCAAAACTGGGTCTTCGAGGTTTTGCCGAAAACGTACGGCCAAAGCAATCCTCCTTTGCGCAAAGTGGACCCCAATGGGCTTTTCGGAATTCAGGCTCGTGAGAAGTAACGTGATAACCTTACTCGGCGTATCCGTTACCCACGGACCCGGCTTACTATAACCGAACCGGCATCATATCTTGGTGCAGCATTTCCCGTGACCTTTCCCGCCGCTTGATCTTTGGCTGGGATGGGATTCCATTTTCAAATGCCATTGGAAACGCCACACCATCGCCACCGCTACGGTTACACCCTGGTTATCTGTTGTCGAAGTTCTCCGAAACACGGCAGCCTTATGCTGTGGTTAAACCTTTGCCCGCCCTTGTCGGAACTCGGGATTCCAAATTCCTGCATATTCCTCTTCGAATCGGTCAGCTGGATGTGTATGTTTTTGGGGACGTCTATTGGATGGCTTTAGGTGGCCCGGGAACATCATACAGACAGCTTGTGAGCGAGTGGGCAACATGTTTTATTTTCAATTTTTCATCCCACACCCACCGAATTTCCAAGTATCTTGAAGTGGGTTAACTGAAAACAGTGGACGAAGGTAGGACAAAAAAAACCCCAACAACATAAAACACTCGCTCTCGGAAAACACTCAGCACCCTCGTCTTTGTCGAGTTCGGTCTGCTGGGAGACTTTACAAAAAAAGGTAACTCAAACACACACACACACATGCACGCGTACGACTTACTTTTGACGTAAAACAATTTATTTGCTGTAAGGATGTGTGGGATGTGGGTGTGCTCTGAGTTGATAGGCCCAACTACATCCTACATCCTGCAGGACATAAACTAGTACCACACCCGATCCATGCGTAGATGCGTGCTGAAATATGGAATCACTTGACTGGCTCACATAATTCAAGTCCATCGCTACCCGCACAATCGGGGATGTTCAAAAAGGGTAGTTTACAATAGTACCGTTTAGAAGGCCAGTCTCCAAAGTTTTGCCTCCGAGCAAATGATGAGCAACACTCGATGCCGGTATCAGTCGCAGACGTAAAATGCGATTCGTTCTGTAAAGCCGGTGATGATGCCACTTCAGTTCGTTCGGAGCACGCGAAAGATGCCCGGAGGTCACCGGAAATGGTTGATTCAATCAAGAATTATTTTTTCTCCCATTGGATAAAGTTGATTAAATTACGAGACTGTGTGAGGGTTGGCACGCCAGCATCTTGCACGGCCGTGAACGAGCAGCAGCACCAATGGTCATCAGGCACGGGATGCTTACAACCGGGGATCCAAGTTGTCCACAGTTTTCTTTTCGTGTACCTTCTCCAATACCTCGGGATGTTGCTCGGAAAGGATGACATAGAGTCGGATTGTCGGTGTTAGCTATGGAGTGATTCTTCTCATTTATAGTTTCCGTCCATGGTAAAAGTGGTTCCGTGTGCCCTTAAGACATTTCTTAACGATTTTATTTCATTTTGTAAAGCGTACCGGTTACTTAGGAGCGTTTTATAGAGGCCATGTAGAGGACTAATGAAGTCCTTTGTCGTAAAGAACATTTCGTCAATGTATAAAATACCAATGTAAAAAGAAAGAATATACACCTGTCTTTTATATCAGAATAATCTCATTCGAATAAATCTTTTGCTAAAAGCCTCAAGGGCAGAGAATCAGGTAGGATTTTCAAAAACATCAAAACCCCTTTCCATTCTCGCCCTTCTCCATTGTCCTAGACCTGTTTCATGTGCCTGGAATATCTTCGGCAATAATCGTTTCCTCTTATCAGGTTGTCAGCTATTTTTTGTTTTGTTTTTATTCGCTGACGTTTGTCACCGAAAATTTGCGTCTTCCTATTGCCGGAGATTTGCAGCGAAAGTGGTTCGATCTGATGTCGATATAAGTGTGGCCATGTCGAATACGTGACGCGGTTGTTATTTTACAAATTTTACGTCTCATACCACTGCCCCATCACAGTACAGTCAAACGAAATTCTTTCCCGAAAAAGTTGAACGCTTATAAAGATTTTACTTCATTGTCATTGCTTATCTATCACCTGCCTGTCTCGCTCTGGCAGCTGATATAGATAAAGCTGCTCCATACTTTGCCGTTGCCGCTTTTCCGCTGCGCAATCAGAATCGTGATGCAAACGCACGGACGCACGCATTCACTCCTGCTTCACCTTCGTCGCACCAGATGGAAAAGTTGAAAAAGTTCGACAGCTTCCAGCACAACGTGAGCGACATTATAATGGATCCTGACCCCTACCACACCTGGTGAGTTCGTAACGCCGAAAGATCTATGCCAGGTCAGAAGAAGGGATACGATCCAGGACTCTACCTCTGGTTGGTTTTGTTTTTTTTCCAAACGATTCTTCTGTGTGTGTGTGTGTGGTTGAGTATTTTTTTTTAGTTTATATTTCCCTTTTGTTGATGGTAATTTTCTCTCAAACGCCAACAGTACGCCCCACAAGTACGTGTTCTCACAGATGACACCGACATGAGGTGTTCTAGCACCACACTTCGGTCGGGCAAAGGCAAATTAGGTTAACTTACTTTCGAACGGCACGGCACAAAATTGGTTCGTCGTAACTCCCGCAGGGCATTGTCCACTGTAATACCACGGGAGATCGTGCCTCCCAGCATTACTTACGTGCGGGTTTCAGAATGTCGTGGAAAAAAATGTAATACATGTCTGTGACTACACGCGCTATAGTAGCAGGGCAAGCGCATTGCATTTGGCCACCGGAACAAGGAAGCAGCTTTGTTTGGGTAATGATTTATTACATTACCACCCGTTCGGGAGTGAGATACCGTAATCTGTGTAAGTTTATAACCGGTCCATCTCTTCCCTGCCATCCACGTTCGCTCGGTGTGTGGCTTTCGTCACAATTCCCCACAATCTGTTACATCTATTTTCTTTGCAAACTTTTAAATGTATTATGCAAAACCACTCTACAGCGAAATTGGTTTCAGTCTGCTAAAGTAGCATATGGTAACCACATAAGGTGGTTGTGCGTACAGATGGATAACAACATTAAATTTCAGCTACCACTTATGAAGCTAGCTGTAAGAAATATAGAATTAACACGCTTTAATCGACTGCTTTCAATTTAAGTGTAATATAATTTTCACGTTGCTCACAAGGACGTAAGGTCATAAACAAGGTTCTCACTTTGAAATTTCTTATTTGAACGTAGGAACAAGGAATATTCTAGTTCTAAAATTTGAAACGAAAGGCTTTTTAAATAATTACATGCTTTTAGGCGTTTTCTCCTCCATTTTGTTGTGAGATGTCAATGCACCGTACTGTAAGGTGTCAGTTTACTTTACACAGTCTTATATGTAACGTGCGGACGCAGAATGGTCTCGTTGGCGGATTGATACTTTGTTGAGCGTCCCGTTTTACCTAGAATAGTCCGTTGCCACCGGCCTCGTAGTGAAAATCTAAACAGTTATAAATTTATTAGTTTTTAGGAAACTAGCAATGCTCTTTCATGGTAGAATACGTGTCGAATGCAATAGAACGATTTAAACCGTCCAAGAATTTTTAAAAAACCTGGAATAATGTGTGTCTGAGCGCAGCTCATCATGATGGACATGTCCTTGTCCCTCATCAACAACGTTCGCTCAAGGTGTGACGGACATGTCCGTCATCCGTCAACAAAGTGTTAACATATGGGCGGAGAAGGCGACCACCAAAGGACTCACCGTTCAACTATTTAACCAAAGGCGGGGGTAGTATAAGGAGACAGAGCCCTCCAAGGTCGTACAGTTTCTAAACAGTTTGCTCTTCTACTTATACAGGGTTCTAACTTCCTTTATGCTTAGAGCTTCGAAAGTGTTTAATCCACGCCACTAAACGCCTCTTCTTTCAACTATGAAAATCAGTTTCTTCCTCAATGCTTTGTTCTTCGGATTGCTTCGTTAATCCGTCATGTTTTCATCTGATTTGGACCTAGACAGGCATAGTTGACCATCTTTCGGGTCATACCATGCAGAGGTTTATCGCTATTTATAATGCTTTTCTAATTTCCTCAAGAGAGAGCCTCCTGGAATCTCATACCGTTAGCTCACCTAAAAGCTAAAAAAAACTAAGAAGAGATTAATGACGTCATATGCTCATGGCTTAGCGATATTTACTGTTATTCATATGGAAAGATTAACCCGAAAAGAGGATTTACAGCAAGTGAAATACAAAGTTTTAGCTAACTTAATTCTTATGTTGATATTTCCATAGAATCACACATGGAACCACACGTTGACTGTGACATTTCATAGTTTATGTTTTATACACTATCCATACAAATACTTTCCATCATTTGGTTTCATTTATTATTCAAACCCGTTCACGATACATTTCTGGAAAACATGGAAAATCTCTCTCAGCTGTAAACAACCTCAACCAGATGCGAAATTCTCGGAATGCTAAAAGGCAATGGAATCTTTTGCCTAATTTCAAACACTTTCCAAGAAATCGACTCGCATGCCTGTCAGATTTCTTCTCAGTAAGTCTTCGTAACGACCACGTGCACGATCCTGCCAGCACGACCGATATATCGATTCTCATATAACCAGCGTTTCTCGGCCTACCTGTCATCAGCCGGATGTCAAGACTGTACTTTCGATTCTATCGTTGTTTTTCTGCCAACGATGGATCGGTGCTCCCTAGGGAAAAGGGTTTCCCGTAATCCTTACATCACCATTGACGGCACGGTATCGGTATTAACGATTGGTAGCACCTCCTTTGGCAGCTTTCTGATTGTGAGTGTGCTTAACCACCGACATAAGGGCCAACATAACGCAGTCATTTAATGTGATTCAAAAAATGGTTACGACATGCAATCGCAATGAAACATCGATCCAGTTATGGTAGGCACGGTTTTATCATTGTTTAGAGATGTAAAGGGCACTCCCACAGCGTCATGTTCATGCAAAACTGCATTGCTTACAGTTGTTAGAACAATATCAGTGGTGTAATGGTGTAACAGAAGATATAGTCGTTTAACTTATTTTAATAATTCTTCCTTGCTTCTTAATGACATTTAATAATACATTGAAAGCGCCAAATATGCTTCCTTCTTGAACTTTACTTCTGTTACAAATCTTAACTGGTTGTGGTCGTTTTTTGTTTTTCCTAACCCATCTGCTACATAATGCTGCCCTCAAAACAACCACACGCTGCTGCTGACGTCATTACCATCAAGAGTCAACGTGACGCTTATTACCGCTGACTGCGGTGTGTTATTCCGACGAAAAATTTTCCGAATTTTCGGTTGTACCACCATTACCCACAAACCCATCGGCTTTCCATCTTTTTTCCGGCCGAGTAAGCAGGTTAGCAAAACTTCCAGCGCTTAGTTGTTCATCATCCCGTCATTTTCTGGCAATCATTATCGCGCGCATTCTTTGGGGAACGTTGGGCATACAACAAAAGGCTGCATTCGAAACATTATAAATAATGTGAGCAGGAACTAACCATCAATTCCGGACCTTTGCTACTCAACAAAATCACGTTGGAAGGTACTGGAGAACGAACCAGGACAATAATGTACAAATTTGTTTAGCTTTATGAACTTCCGGACCGATTCCGGAACCGAATCTGTTACCGTGCCTCTTACAGCTCTGAAATAACTGCCGTGTAGTCCTCGTGATTTGAACCATCTCTCCATTCAGTACTACACTCTAGGGGTATTACTCTATAAACGTTTTGTTTTGGAGTACCTCGGCACATAATATCTCATCTCAGACCAGGCGTGAGAGTGAGTTGAAAAGGCGATTCTGCATAGAAAAGAGTTTTCTTTCTGTGCTCGCTTAGCTGGGGTGAAATCGCAACGACATGCTGCTAACACAATATTAATGTGCCATGGAACAGTTCTGAGACACATACACAAACAGATACGCATATCATCTTAGCAGTGGTTAAGCGGTACGCTTCAAGGTTGACGCAATCGTTACACCCGAACGCGTGTAACGATTTAAATCATTAATGAAAGAACGTGCAGATGATGCAGATAGCTCGACATATTCCACCAGGTGGTTAATGGTAGCGAAATTGGATCCCCAATGTAACGCCGAAAGAAACGACCCAAGTTTGGCAACCATTACACCACTCCGTACACGGTGAAAGAAAAGCGTGAAAATATGTCGCAACTCGCATTCTAGACGAGCGTGTCGTTTTCCAAGAAAACGATTCGCGCAAGCAAAAATTACAATCGTACCCATCGTACGATGATGCGTCAAATCTATGATTTTGCCGTAGTTTAATTTCCTTGCTGTCGGAATGTCGGTAGCAACGTTGTTCATTATGTTTCACAAACAAATTCGCAATGGTGTGAATTTTCCTTGCCGAACACACTGAACACTAGAATGTTCAACACGTTATGTGGCGTAGGCGTGTGATCGCTGCTTTCTTCTTCCGAGACAAAAGCAGTGGCGCTAGAAAAACTACTCTACATGGCTCGGGGACACTAAAAACACTGTCAGTTTCCACGAGCTCAACTTTTAATTAGCATAAAAAACAGGAAGGTTGAAGCATCGGTTGTCGGCCGACCGAGTGTCACTTGCGTTTTGGAGCGTACTCGACTGTTGGAACTGACAGTTTTTGGAAAAATACTCCAGGCCCGGTTCGTAAATTAATGGATGCGTTCCGCCTCTGGTTTGCTTGTTTGTGACTCGAGCAGACAGGCAGACGGAAGGAATTAGCATTTTGGGAGCTGTTTAATTGAACAACACTTTACTGATGAGCTGCGAACAATGTTATCGTTTTGGGTGGACGTAGGCGGCGGAGGGTGGTTGTTTGCAAAGTTCTCCAGCCATTCAGTTGGGCTCGTACCGGATGCGATAATAGACTTTAAATAGTTGTTTACTACCTTCGTTTAATTAATGCTCAATTTTGCTGCGAAACGACTAGTTTAATTATAGTTCTGTTTTTGTCCAACAGCTTTTGCTGTACAGCAGCGGTTGTTCCACTGTGGTTGCACCTAAACGTATACAAAACAATGTTTCACATCTCGACTTGTTTTGGAAGACCTTATTTCTTTTATACGGTGTGTCCAAATCTTGTTGTAAATGTCATGTTAAATTTTAATTACATTTAATTAACTTACTAAAACTGTCCCTTTTGAATTTTTCTTACAAATTTTATCGCCATTTCAATTTCAACTAAATTTGCTGCTAATTTAGTTTAATTTTTTTTTTTGTGAAAAAATGAAGTAAGATCCGGTGGATCACGGTGAATCAAGAAAAATATCATTAAATTTTTCCTATATTTCCAATCTAGTGCTTCCCATACTAGCAATTGAGCGGGTCGGTAGCCAACGAGATAGAGGTATCGGTCTTCGAACGGGCAGGACCGAGGTTCGAATCCCATTCGGGCCGTTCCTCTGTACCACAGGACTGACCATCATGTTGTGGGTACATTAAAGTCACGAAAGCCAGAAATGGCAGGCCATTAACTCTCGAGGTTGTAGAGCCACAGTAGAAGAACCATATTGAACCCCCCTAAAGCCAATATTCAAACGTCATCATGCTGCCGTAAAGTTACCACCATTCATCGGAAAGAAACGAAATAATAGTCGAATAGCAAAACACAAAACAGTATCGAAAGGAATGACCTTCACCATCCATCGACAGTTTCCTAACACGCCATTGTGCGGATTGAGCTTAAATTTTTTTTTCTCTTCACATCTCCTCCGGTAAAAGTTCTCCTCCGGCCTCTCCGGCGTACACTGTACGATGTAGCGTGGTGATTAGGTTTCCAATTAGGACCCGTCCAGACGAAAGCCCGAGGAAGCTCCTAACGTGCGCAATGTTCACAAAAGCCGTTGAAAATTGAAACATTTCTAATGGCCATCGGAGTTGGCTGACGTTGGTTTCATTTTCCAATGATTCGCTCCATTTACTCCTTTGCCAGTCGGAGTGCACTGCTTCAGCTGCTGGTCCTACAGCAGGTCATGATCCCGTCACATTTCAACACTGGTTGTGAGGGCTATTATGGTACGAAGCAGGTCAGACCATGCACACGCAGAGCAGATTGATTTAAACTGATCCTTGAAAAGGTGGTCAAACCATCCCCCAAACATATTCGCATCGGATTTTAGCCTTCCAATTGATCGAATGGACCCTAGAGCATCGAGTAACACAAGCTTGATTGATCTGTGCACCACATCCTTGGCCGTGCTGTATTATTTTCCCCCGCATCGTGTGAAATTGGAGCCACTCCAGCAATGCCATTTTGATTGACGTACGAGTTCCAACCGAACCGATGCCCTTGTGCTTCGGTGCTCCCATGCAAAAGCGTTATACTGATAACAGTATCACACAGGCTGTATGAGTTGCGGTTGATGCATGGGAACTTGTAAAATCCCTCAACAGCTTTGCGACGAGATGTGCTGGTACTTTCGATGTGGCCGGACCGATGTGGTTACTCCATTTCATTCTACCACGAAAAACATGCACTTCCGTTCACCGATATCTCGGCCAAGCTGTAACCAAAGATATAAAATGAGTTTTCATTTTGCTCATCAATCAAAGTATTGCAATTAGGCCAACCTAATGGGCCACTGAAATATCTACACATGGTTCATGTGAGGTGACATGGTAACACATCTTCCCGAAATAGCATAGTTCGGTGCGGAACCTTTGTTTCGAACATGTTCTAGTTCAAACGAATAATATCTGTTCATAACTTCAATCTTGAAGAATCTTCTGCCGCCTAAATCGACTGACATTTCGATCATCCCTTTCGAATGAAAATACTATTTCCGGAACAGAGTTCATTTGTTGTCATGTACAAAATGTTTATGCCAATACAGATACACATTCGATTCTACAGATAATTAAGTTTGAAAAACTTATCGGAATAGATTGTACATGAACACACTGGATTGTTCACACTTCTGCTAGTGAACTTTTTGGTTGTGCTACTAAAAGCAATTTGAATTTCGTATCCTTTTTGCAATTAATTTCTTGTTAAATATAGAAACATTGAGTCTTTGTCATATGATTCCATGTATGGTTATAATTATTGTGTTAAATAGCAATACCTTAACGTTAAATTTGTTAATGTCTAACGTTTTACATAGATTTAGGGATTACCATGTTGTGATATTCTACTTAATAATGTTATTTCAATATTCACTTATCAGGCACAACATGGCAACTCTCTGACAGCTGATTTTTCTGATAACTTGCAAAATAATATGTGTCAGAGTGTTGTCAGTACGAATATCCGGTTCGGGTTTTATTTCACAATGAGGATGGCATTTTGAAGTCAAATGTTCTACCCAGTTAGACACATTATCGGTTAAATCGGTTAACATACCATGGGCCAGTATTTACCTATGTAGCCTAGCAGACTTATAAAAAGATTTTAAATTGAAATTTTACTTACACATGTATCTCTTCTTCTTCTTTGACGTAACGGCCTATACGGCCATGCCTACCATTTCTGGCATACGAGACTTAATTATATTATACCACGTAGTTGAATAGTCAGTCAGTTAGTCATTACGGGGAGACGGATCCGAATGGGATGACATCAACGCATCAGTAATTAATGGAAATAAGCATAAATAACAAGTTTATCGACAATTGTTGATCAATATTATTTATTTTTGTGCTTTCTATATCCAAATATTAAATTGATAGTAAACTATCAAAAAATTTCACTAAAAAATCATAAAGACCTTAAATTTCATTGTTGCTCATCCCGATTCATCCCATATTTATCTTTATCTCAAGCACATCATACCAGAAAACTAACTGGCACCAAGGCGAATCAATTCCGATCATCAATCATTACTCCTAGTTTGACGTGAGTAAATTTAATCTATCGCAAAATACTAAAGTAAATCGAACGTACCTCGACTGGACGCCGTTAAACGAAACAAAGCAACCGAACGAAGAAGATTTATTTTAAGCCACCGAAAACGCATTAGTCATAGAGTAAAGAAAATCCATGTGAGGTGCCCGGGAGAAGTGAGCGAAGAAAAATCAGTACTTTTCTTCCTCCCAACATTTTATTGACATTCAACAGGCGTTACAGACGTTCTGGCAAGGTTTATCCGCGCCAAAAAGTAAATCTTGCATTGGGGAAAAACTAAAGCAGTGAAATCGAATCGGCATTAAGACGTTCATCATTATTGATTTGATGGTCAAACTTTTTCCGTTGCTGTGTCATTGGTTTGTTATGAGTTTTGCTTGCGCTACCAGTTCTGGATGGTGGGAAAATGAGTTAACTTTCCTCCACATAATACAAATTATTTGTTCATAACTGTGATTAAAATCACGCAATGCATGTTTAAAACAACTTTATCGTTCATGAACAAACAAAGCTAGCGTAATAAACTTTGAGACTCGTTTCAAGAAAAGCAACCCCGCCAATCCTTCAAGCGAACAGCGAACATTTCAATGCTTTATATACCACGAGATTGCAACTATTCAACGAGATGAAATTTCCTCAAAAACACGGAATCGTAGGTTTCCAAATTGTTTTCAAACTCAACTAATGATTTGTGATTGTGATGATACAGAAAGTAAGACAATCATTAGAAGAGATAAAATAAGAAGGAAAAAACGCCACGATGGCAAATCATAAACCGTCAACACCTGGATTCTATCAAATTTTACTAGAACTCACTTCCGTGTAAAAGATGAAAAACTAACTAGCTGTTCGTTCAAGAAAACAGACACCCAAGTGATGCTGAAAGAAAGCAGAACAAAAGCTGTTGACTTTCGTTTCAAAGTGCTCGGATTTCTTTCATTTGTTCAATTTTTCCGCTTTGTTCAAGGTCTGAGTCGGTTTCCTTTTTGGCTAGAGCAAACTTTTTTGTCCACTCTCTGTGAGAAGACGAAGGTGTCCCAACATTCGAATAAGATAAAACTGCACCCAAAGTGGATGGATATGAAAAGTGTCATCTTTCGTCGTTCAGCGATTTTTCAGCTTTCAGCTTGTTGGAATGTAATTTGGACAGTTCTTTTTATGTTCAAATTGTTGCCTTTTTTATTTTGTGTTAGCTTTAGAAATGCTTTGCAGAGAAGAAACACTACTACGGAGTTATTTTTGAAATAAAAGCTACTTCTCGTTTGAGATAAAAGCTAACACTTATTCCAGTGGAAGAGTAATTTATTAGTATATTAATTTTTATGCTGATTTATCATTATTATATGTGTTCACAAATGTCTGTTTTATATTTTTTCATATAAATAAATATTATTGAAATAAATATTGCAATTATTACCATTCTAACAAAACCTTTATCAATAACATGAATATGAATAGCAACGAGGAAGTATTGTACTCATTTGTCACTTCATTGCCACAACCAATAATCTTACTAACAGACTCAAAAGATCAAATACATTAACAACATTGACCAAATTAAACCATTTAGTAAAAGTCACTATGCCCCATCGCATTCCATCTTAAAAGACGTTCCTTCCTGTTTTGGTCATCATACACAGCACTCTTATCGTCCGTTTGTTTCATTCTACACATCTTGACCCGTTCCTCCGAGGATGGAGAAAAGACCAAAGATCCTTGTCCATGCAATATCTTTGCCCCTCTAACGTCCTATGTGCTGTTTACGCCAGGGACTATGTCAGAGAGTGCTATAAAACGTTACCGTCAAATGAAATATTCAGAATCCCAACATTACCTCGTATAATATACCCATAAACAGTACAAACACATACACACACCCACTCATACAAACTCATGTGCACAAACACTTGCTAACAATCGTGGTGCAGCTTCCGGGCAACCATACCTATGACGACGGCATTGCTGGCACCAGCATTCCAGCGTGTCTCCCTGACCATTTTAACGTCATGCAACAAACATGCCGGAACGTTAGCTAGTCAAGCGAGTCACAGTACTCTGGTTAGTGTGTGCAGTACCAGTACACGTTCGAATACAAAGAATGGATAAGTCCCACTGGCGACCTCGACCTGATACACCTGAAGTTCACCGTGCCACTGTATGCCGGTTGGTATGGGCATCTTAACAACCGTCTTAAAGTCATCCTGAGCTCTGTTCACCCGTACAGCAGGGAAGGAAAACACGGTAACCGTTATCACGATCCCTCAGGGCCATTCTTCACGTGTAACCTCAATATAATTCTTTGTACATCGAAGTTGTATTGCTTCGTTTCTTACTTTCTGCCCTTAGCTATGGTTTGGTCTTACCGGAGTGTCTTTCTTTAGTACCGAATCCTGCGTACTGCAAGCCTTACCACTGGCCGAAGGTGCAATTCAACGAAAACCATTATACGTGAAACAGTTTTCTGTTTCTCTTTTAAAGACGATAATAGCCTCTGAATAGAAAAAGGTTTTTGCAAAAGCTTGAAGGTACGAACAATGAGCATGATGAAGGGCAATTTGTGAGGATGGTTGTGCACAAAGGAATCGTAAATGCAAACTCAAACTTGGAGATTTTATGAGCTCGGATCAATCAACGGATTACATTCAACAACAGGTGATGAAAAGATGCTTAAATCTTATGAAAATTCGCTGCAGTTGATCAACGTTCAATCCAATAATGATTTCCTCAGCTCAATTACTTATTATATCGGTAGTAATCAATAACCTGCATTTTTCGACATTTTTTTCGAGGGTTTGGAAGTATTGGAATAGATTAGGCAAAGTATTTCTGTTTAGTACAACTTAGACATTCGCAAATCATGACATCCAAATACAAGGCGAGCAATTACTAGAAATGTCACTGAGATACCAGTGAATAGCTTAGGTCTTTTGCTTTCTTTTTTGCACGGAACAAAGATTTAATACGGAAAAACAGATTTGCTCTGAACGGTAAGTACAAATACGGTAAGTACAAGTACAAACATCATTTTAGTTTGTTACCGTCTATCATTGCAATCGTGCGTCGAATAACGGTGGCCAACAAATCGACAAGACCCAGTTTTGGGTTGAAATATTTTATGATTAATTCAACCGACCCTGAATGGTTCCCTTTTAACTATTTTAAAATATATTAAGCAGCTCTATCCTCAATTAACGAAAACGATTAAAACAACTAAATTCATGTAAAATGCAGAACGATTAACGATAACGATTAAAACAACTAAATTCATGTAAAATGCAGAATTTTACATTCAATTCGATTAAATTCGATTTTGTTGAAGGGTTTCGATTCCAAAAAGGTTTCATTATTTGGAACAACCCTCTCAATCCTATCAACACTACAGAGGTTTACATTTTACACACTAAAACTTCAAATTCTCTTCTATTACCTTGACCTACGCAAACAACTGTATTGTAATTGTATTGGTTAATGTTGTTCAAATCATTTTTGCAGTCTTATTTCACACCAATATTCTACGGAACTATTAATATAGAAATAATCAGAATCATCGGCCTATACGTGGACAGTGCTACATCGAGCACTCACCACAGGAGGTACATAGAGTGGCTGCTATCTCCTCTTTACAAAAAGGTACTTGTCTCAACACTTCTCGTAACATTCAAAACTCCGACTGCACCGAAGCTTTTAAAAGTGTTATTACTTTCTGGAAATCATGTATCAGCTTTATAAGGTTTGATGAGAATACTTCATTATTATTGCACTAATGATTGGATAGCAGAATGTTTGAAGCACTGTCAGGCCTGAATGTAACACAGATTTCCATGCAAGGGCACTTTTCCTGGGAATTGAAGTAACTCATATACTCAGAAAATATTGCAATAAGAGGAATAAATTTCGGAGACCGAACAGTTTAGTGAATGAATTGATATTTTACTATTAAGCTTCCAAAGTTCTTCAATTGTGATAGCTTTGTAAAAATGCCGTCCAACCTCAAATTATAATGCGACGCTTTCCTATACCACATCACCACAAAGCAAAGGAAATGTACAGACGCGTGCGAAATTACGATAGATATCTAAAATGTAATTATTTTGCAAATTCTATGCTGATGAAAATGCAAAATCAATTTTCAATGATTCGACGCACAGCCGCACACGGCGACAGTGCATTGCACACATCGCCAGTAAATTGCATTTGGGATGTGAAAATGAGGTGCAAGGAGATATCGAGAGACAACCCTATCATGATCGGTCTAAAATTACTCGCTATGCCTCAAACAGTTCCACAAACCTCTGCCATCGATATCCTAGATGTAGTCAAGTAATGGAATGGGGACTCGTTTTTGCACCAAAAACCAATCAACTGACCCGTTTGGATGAAATGAACATAATGTTAAATAACATTTGAATTTACCGCCCTGTGTTTCTCCTTCCTTAACATTGAAAGCCAAAAGCCAATGGTGGGAATTGCAAATAAATGTACAACCACTGGACGAGTCTGTCGCATCGTGCATCATCCGATAGAGGCTCGGTTCAGTTGTGGTCAGTGTGTCACCGAGCGTGATGCGTCGATCTGCCGCGCGACTGCTTGCCGCTACTCTACTGTCTGGTTATCGTTTAATATTGTCGGATGGAACCACACACGCAACCGCCCACATACAAGCGACGATGCGGAATCTCTGCACGATGAAACGATGTTTGGTGTAATAATGTAATACTTCCTGACGCAGTCCAATGAAGACTCATTTGTTCAGAAGCATTAGAAGCGTATGGGAAAACAAATACTTCGATGCAATATTCAGCAGCAACATCCAGCGCTGCGGAAATCCCATCGATGTTCGCTTGTGCTTAGTTACAACAATTCAATTAAACTGATCAACATGTGGGTTCGGAATTGATGATTCAACTAGTTTTAACAGTTGATAAAGTAACTAAACATAGATCTATGAGTTGACAATGAATATATTCAGAAAAATAAGACTTCAAAGCAATTTTTGTAAAGTTTTGTTAGTAAAAGGAAAGTGAACAGCGTGAGCACTTATTAGTGATAGGTTAATCTAATTCATATCCATGTAACTTATGAATCCGGATGAATCTTTGAATCGGATGAACTGACTGAATGGTTCTGAATCTGTATTTTGAATATTCATGAATCCCTAAAGATTTAAAAATAACTCGTCTCGATCTCCATTTTAAGCCGTTCTCGGATGAAATGATGTAGGCATTATTATATAAATTATGTTTGTTTGAATATTGTAGAATTTCTGCCAAGAACGGCTTAAAATGAAAGTCGAGGCACGTTATTAACGAATAAAAAAACATGAATCTTTGATAATTTGAAATATTCCAATGTGCCCTTGCAGGTATTTCTGTAAATAGTTAGGTAAATGAAAAGAATTAAGACCTTAGAATTTAGGAAAGTTTTAGTAAATTTAAACCATAACGTTTTATGAAATATTTCCTTAAACATATCCAAATATTATCGTTATTTCCGATGAGTCGCGATGCTTCAAACATCCAACATCGATTGAGTTAAGATCTAAAGAACGGTTCCAAAGCTTATTGTATTGTTAAACAAAACTTTATTCTGGAATTAAGAACTACTGCTACTACACATCGTTCTATATTTACACAATTATTCAACAATTATTCAAAGATATTCAACATTATTAATTAGAATTTAGAAGAAAGTTTTTAATGTCTATTAATTCCAATTATCTAAAAATCTTAAATCTATTTTCAATGCTTGTAAAAACTGTATACCTCATAAATTTCTTAAACCAAACGAAAAAGCATTTACAATCGATTGAAGTCTACTCGGTCCAGGTTATTGCATAGACTCAAAAAAATCCTACTTGTTTAGTAATAGCGTGCAGAGCAATTGGAGCGTGCTTCCTATTTCGTGTATTGAGGTTGAATGTGACTTCTTGCTCTTATTTGGAAAACCATGTTGGTGCAGCATCCGATAGTACATCACGCGATAAATCAATATTAGGTTAACATGACTTGCTGTATTCGAAGAACCTGGATGAGTTAAGCTAATAATTTCCGAAACATTCTGAGCTGATGTGCCTAAAGGTGCTTACCCTGCCTTGTTTAATGCTTACGAAACAAGATGAAGACTTAAAGCTTTCAGCAAACATCTGCATTTCTGCCCACGATCTCCAATTAACCAATCATCAAAATACATCATAAAACTGTTCTCAAGTCATAGTCTTTCTCAATTATCTGCAACAAACTAAAGATATCGATTTATTGACGGCATTCAAAATACAACATCTGTCGATCCCATACTATCAAACAAGAACATGCAGTTCGTGCCGCAGACAACTTTCGATCGACGTCATGGATGCTTTCCGTTCACACTTATCCAAATGGAGTTTTATTGTTTGCTGATGGAAATCGATGCAATAAACAACTAACAAGCATCTGCAGAACGAATGTTTCAAGAAGCTGTTCATGTATTCAGTACGAAGAGCTTACAAGGAATGAAACAAGGGTAGGGTGATAAGAAAACAGCAAACACCGACAAACCTGTCCGAAAGAGTTATTTTCCCTTTTCTCGTAGCATACTTCACCAGTTCGTTCGATAAGTTAACTAAATAAAGTCACCAATTTTCACCCAAGAACCGCACACAAAAACAATCAAACAACATCGGTTTGTGATGTTTTGTTTAAAAAAGGGTCTTCAGTAAGCAATGACAACGACAGTGCCTAACTTTGGCCACCACAGACGTACACCGTAAAGTTATAAGAAAAGCCCAAAAAGGGCAACTTTGAGCAAAGTCCTTACTACGATTCTATGTTCAACATCGAGGAGAGCAACTTTACACTCCAAACTACAAATTTTGTCGGTCACAATCAGCATAACGGATCACAGAGAGCTGGGAATATGGTAATGTGAGCCCCGATCGGTACGTTGGCCGGCAATTCCATACAAAGTGGTTCCATTATTCATAGCGTAAATAAATTCGCTGCAATGTTACCGAGCATGTTCCTGCGCGCCTGCCTCAGCACGCAATGGACATGGAAGATATTGCGAACGACAAACAATATTAAAGCTTACTAGCAAGTTTGGTTGTAGTGTGTATGTTGTGAAAATGAGAATATTCTTGGGCCTTTTGTCAGGAACGCTCTTGTTGATTGTTCTTTGCAATCAGGTGTGAGAATAGTCATCGTAGAATGTAAGTTTTACATACTTTTTTCGCTTTGTCACATTTTAGATACTTACAGTTGAGAAGAAATATATCTTTAGGAAAAGATTTAGTTACAAACCAATTCGAATACTAAACTTATATCATATTGTGTTCGTTATCTGTTACTTAACAATATGTATTCTTCCAAATCTTACTAAACGGCAAAACTAGTTTAATTCAAGGTGCTTAAGAATCTAAACTTTCCATACAAGATGCTATCAAAATACTACGAGAAATAGTTCAGCAAGTTTCAGAAAAGAATTTAATAGTGCCTGAGTCTATACAAAAGGTATACTCTACTAAGACGAATCGTTTAGAAGAATCTAATAAAAATTGTTTAAAAATGCTTAAAAAATCCATTCATATACTTCACTTGAGTTTTCATATAAATAATGATACTATAAATAATAATATAATTGAGAGGAACATAGAAAGTTAGCAAAATGCTCCAACCATTACATCTTAATTTTCTGAAAACCTTTCCTCTAATATTACTGTAAGAACTCAAAAAATATTCTTCTAGAAAATGGCGTGAGAGTCTAAAATGTATATGTTCTTTTTAAAGAACGTTCAACCTCATCGAGCCATTGCCATTTGCTGCGAAGTAGATTTCACAACTAATTAGACTACTACAAAGTACATCACCTAAAAGAAATTATTGATCAACACGAGCTGGCGCTACTTTTTAGGATTTTCTGCTTCTCGTCTAGGACCAGGTGCAACTAACACTTTCCTATTATTATGTTCTTCTAATCTTGTATCTATTTTTCTTCTTCTTCTCTGGCTCTACAACCTCGAAAGGTCTCGGCCTGCCCTTTTCTGGCTTCAGTGACTTGAATGTATCCGTAACAGGATAGTCAGTCCTGCGTATGGGGGAACGGCCCGAATGAGATTCGAACCTCGGTCCGGTCAGATCGAAGACCGGCGCCTCGGTCTCCTCGGCCACCGAACCGGTCCCTTGTATCTATTACGTGCTAATTATATTTTCGTTTGCCAATTACTAATTATATTTCGTTTGGGCGATAAATATGTATCCGTGCGAGATGGTGAGGTCACTTTTCTTCGCCATCTGTTTATACACTTTCACCAAAATTAGAACAATATCATAAACGTCAGATTAAATACAGTCAACGGATACAAAGTACCTCATGATGTCCAACTACTTCGTCCAAGAAAGAGGTTGCATAAAAAAATCAATACGTTTGAGTGAAACTGTCAGACTGTTCAGAATATTACTGATTTACTAATAACTCATGAAACAATAAGTTTCATGATAACAAATAAGTCACATTACACTTTGGCCGTACTTCGTGAAAAAAGTCCCATCAGAGCTGAGTTGCGAAGTTGATTTGTTTTGAAAGCATTTAAAGTCCTTAAATAAGCAAGGAGATCAGTCATCAAACAGCTGGTCAGGGGATCGAATCCTAGAAGGACTGTTCTCCCTTACGTAGCATTGACTATCCTGTTGTGGGTAAAGTGCAAATTAAAGAAGCCAGAAATGACAGATCAAGACGACACAAGGTTGTAGAACCATAGAAGAAATTTCACTCTGTCATGGTTATATACATACTAAACTATTCAGTACATATGCTAATAGTTTATATTATTCTGACTGTTGTTCAGTGTCTTTCTCATTGTCATTCAATGTCTAATTAATGATATTTGAATTGACTAATCTTCTTCTTTTAATATTAGTAATTTTGGTATCAGAGATTTACAGAGGTAACATATATTAGAAATACGAGGGGCGTTGATACGTGAGATTAATTTCGCAACTTCATACTATCAACACCCGATACCCTCTAGCATTGGATCGAAGTTGCCTGTCAGGGACGGATATATTTATGGACATTTAAGTAGCATAGACCAAGCGACGATTTAATTAGAAGTCCATTGTTAAAACTAACCATGGGATGTTGTACATGTTGGTTGAGAAGCAGCAGTCCTTAGCACTTTTTTCTGTACTCTAAAGAATAGTTCCAGAGCGTAAAGTATATTGTCCTACGTTGGAAGGATTCGGACCACGTCAAGGATCGATTAGAATAAGGCCATCACACTATGTTGGCGTATTTCATCAACGATCTAATTAATGGGTAATACAGCGTCTGAGTGAATGTAGAACCACGAAGCTCACAAGTCATGTTAATAACGAATTTAAGTAGTTGCTTGGATCGTGTCGAGACTTGATCGGGCTTATCCCCAAATGTGAGCCTTGAATCGATAAGCACGCCTCCTCAACACAATCTTCTCTTTTGATACGTTGCGTAATACTTCGCCAAAGAACGGTGCAGAAAGAGTGAACTGAAAGCAATCAAACTTGATACACAATTCACCTACCTTGAGTTGGACCGCTTTGAAGAATCCTTTTTACGATCACCGGTTAAATTTTTCAGCTCTTTCTGCCGTTTCTTCGTCTCCCGCCATATCCGATAGTAGAGGAAGCACATCACGGTGACGGGCACATAAAACGCAGCGATCGCCGTACCAAATGTAATATAGTGATTGGTCTCAATGAACTGTATGTAGCACTCCTTCTCGGGCACCGTTCGTTTGCCCTCAATGTACGGCCAGCTGTAAATCCACGGTGGCCACAGCAGTAAACTAATCCCCCAGGCCGCAGCGATCATGATAGCTGCTCTAGTTGTTGTACGTTTCGCTCGATAAGTCAGTGGACGCGTTACGCTAAAATACCGATCGAAGCTGATGATTAGCAGATTCAGCACGGACGCGTTCGATGCCAGATAGTCCAATGCCAGCCAGGTGTCACATATGTGTGGCCCCAGCGGCCAATACCCCAGCAGTGTAGTGACCGAGAAGAGTGGCATCGAAATGAGCCCGATCGCAAAATCGGCAATAGCGAGCGAAAACAGAAAATAGTTGCTGATCGTTTGCAGTTGTTTGTCGATTTTGAACGAGATCATCACCATCACGTTGCCGGCTACGGTGAGAATGCTCAGCACCGTCGCAATGATGCCGAGGATGATGATCTGCGCTAGCGAGTAAGTCGGCTCCGTCTCCTCCTCCAGGACTTCCAGCGTACCGTTGGCGGTAGGCAAAGAGTCCACCGACGGTGTAACGTTGAAGAACAGCTCCTCCACAGCGATGACCGTCGTCGTAGCGGTCGGTATCGATGTCTCCGTCGTGTACCGTGACAGAAAGCTGTCAACCGTCGTTCGCTCGAACGGAAAGCCACCCATCCTGCTGTCGTTGATGGTAGTACTGCTGGGCAGGCTATTTTTACTTCTTTACTTCTGCTGTCGCCCGCGTGGACGATTCCCACCAACGGGATCTCTATACTCCGCCGTCGTTCGGCGGTAATGAAGCCAGTGGAACAGCCAGTGACACTTGTTCCTCCCAAACCGATCGAAGGCGCTCGCTGCGGTAACGTTGGCCTGCGGAAACAGAAACCGGGAAAAAGCAACACAAAACAGAAGTTTAAAATCATGTACGCTGTGTGGTGTTAGGAACTATGTAAGAAAAGTTTGGTTTTATTTATTTATTTATTTTTTTTTGCTGTTTGTCATCTTGAACAATTCCACCTTCCGTTGTTGAACAACTTTATTTTAGCAAACTCATGACGCAAACTCATTCGTGTATACAGCCCCCGGACCGACAATGTCATTTCTGCCTCCATTCAACAGCCCTCGTCAAAGGGCGTGCTATAAAGGACGCACATTGTAAGCAACAAACGTGCGGTATTCGTGATAAAACAAAACGCTGTCAGCCGTGACAGTTCCGTCCCCCGAGAATGGGAAGATGGGAAGCGAGAGATTTCTTCCCATTCCCGTACGCTAAAATCACCTCAGACGAATGCGAATGGTGCTGTATCACAGGAGCTTTCGCAGCACTTTTATATGGTAATGTGCACTTGTTTCTGACTTGTGCCCGGGAAATGTCACTTCACATTCCGATCCATTAGCAGTAGAACAATGGACGCGGATGGTAATCAAATGGCAGTAGAGCAAACAAACGATTTAAGAACAGATCAGCGAGTGGATCAATACATGGCCGCTCGGTTTACTTTTGATTCTTGCCTTTCAGTGTAAAGTGTTGAAATGCGTAAAAGTTTCATCAGTCACCGCTGTCGGACGTTCGTGATGGAATCGTGAATATTTTAGCACCCATTATTTAAATTTTAAAATATGCATGATTGTTTTGGTGATCCATTTCTTAACAGATTTACTGTTTCTTTCTTACCTAAAATCAATGTTGTGCCTTTTTTCAAGAGCAACAGCATTGTTATTCAATTACTTTTCATCCTTCCGAATAAAGCGCGTCCAAAATATAGCATAAATTAAAAAAGAAAACTTTGCAGCAGATTTTGCTTAATATCGAAGGAAATGTGGCAAACCAGGACGTCGAGCAATGTAGTGGAGGCCATGTTGCTTTTATAGAACGTACAGAATATATGAGGTCCTCTTTCAATCCCAGTTAAATGATGCACTAGAGTTTAACCCGGGATCATTCTGGACAAAAATAGTACGATGAAAAAAAATAACCGCATGACAAGAAATGACTGTTAGTAGCCAAAACTTCCTCTGTGGTCTCTACAAATTAAGATGTCTTAAATAACCTAGAAAAATCAAAGGCAAAGCGAGCCCAGCAGCAATAAAGTCTGTTTATGCATAACGAGTCCCGAATTTCAGAAGCCAAGCGTTCTATGAGTTCAACTCCTCTGTTAGGTTTATCACCACAAGATTAATGTGTTTATTGAATGAAAGACCTTGGTTAGAAACCCTGCTTATTTGTATTCCACATAAGGACTAATTCGAAAAAAATTTAAAGTAAACGATTCAACATGCAGATGGGTAGAGTACCAACCTATTGCTTGGGCGCCAAATAGAAAAATAACTCAGAGGGTGTAGAAGTGTTCTATAGTCAGATAATGAGGACAACGAAAAATCAATCTTGTTATTGAGGGCAAAAAAGGAGTCCATAAATGGTCAGAACGTAGGTGCTGTCCTTAATAAATATATTAAACAGCTTTCGATTTTTATTAAAATACACCTACCAAATAGGAGAAAAATGAAGAAGTTTTTCAATTGAACTAAATAGGATCGATTTAAAAATTAAAATGATTCCAACGGAGATAAAATAGATCTGCCGAAACTGATTTTCTGAGGTTTACTAACAAGAAGCTATGGGATAATATTTTAAAAGCTGCTTAAAAGCCGGAACATACAGCATCTAGTTGACGTTTACAAATAATGTTATTCATGAGACATTATATAATTCACTTAAGTACAGTATTTGAGCATAACGATTTGATGGTCATTCATAAATAGGCTAAAGAGAAGTTTTATGTGAAGTGCCTAAAATAACGAGGAGAGATTGCCAAAGGTTTTTCCAAGCACCATAGCGAAACACCAGACCAATTTAAAATCGTCCGGAACCAAGCGAAATCGTTTGAACTCGTTCGAAATCGCTCGGACTCGTCCAGAACCATCCAAAATCGTCAGATGCCATAGATATCGTCCTAAGTCGGATTGAACTGTCGAAACCGTCAAAATTATAGTCGGCTTATATAGGCCTACGTATCCTCATTGTTTTGGTTGAAATTGCTTTCGTATGGCTGCGGTGTGCAGCTTTGTCAATGAGTCAAACTTATCGGCGCAAGTAACAAATTTTCCACGATTTTATGCCGATTGAAGCAGTGGCAACGAAAATTAAATTGCTGAGCAAACACTGGACGTCCCCATCTTGCCCACGTCCACGCATTTTTCAACTAATGCGAAGGTGAGTTAGTAACGACGAATAGAATGATTCGTACGCTTCACTTTAGCTAAAACAACCGGAGTTTTCTGATTCCTCTTGCGCTTCGTGATTTGTAGAGGCGCCTAGAACAGTACCCATTTTTTATGAAATTTTGTATGATTTTGGACGTAAACTGTAAACGCAAATGTACGCTCAGCTGATGAAACACAAAGTAATACACATTGGACGACTCCAACGGTTTCGCATGGTTCTGATGGTCCCGAACTAGTCATGTGAGGTCCTGTACAAATCTGTTAGCTTCTTAAATTACCTCGAAAGCGAACTATTTTATAATTGTGGCACTCCGAAGTAGAAACAAGTATTCAGGAAAACCAACGCACAAATATAATACCGATCGAAACTACTAATCACATTTTTTGTGATTTTTCTCCTATCAGCTGGGATGTCAATAAATATCGATGCATGGTTCATCATAAAGCATGTCTAAATTAATTTAAATGACATCAATGTGTTAAGAACATCAGAAGTACTCAATCAGAACTCAGTCTCTTCTAAATCGAACATATTTTCAATACTACGATTGCAACAATAGATAGTACATGTATTAACAACAACAAAAGATGATGGAATAGATTCATCCTGCCAGGATGGAATAGATTTATTAGCACGATCACGTCATTATAGATCTCAACACTAGACGCAGGTCTCTTACGTCTTGGTAAAAGACATGTTCGAAAGTCGGATTCTTTGTTTCTTGCGCTTTTATAATAATCTGCGTAGTCGAATAGCGAGGATGATTCTGGAATGCAGGGTGCAAACAATATGGTTCATTGAATCGGCAATCACTGAATTCACGGAAGATCAATGCAGTCTGCCAGGTAGAAGGAGATTTTTCGTTTGTGTTTAAGCAACATTTCCACCTTCAATGTGGTGAAGACGATAGTGCTCATATCGTGAAGTTAAAGGCATCAGTGTTGCTTTCGTTGCATATCCTGCTTTGCTTTCCTAACTGTTCATTCGTTGTCTCGAAACTGTCTTCGCTTCAACGTACTAAATCATTGGTTTAGTACTGAATTATAAAATCAATTTCAGTATCGAAACTATCTCACGATTGTGCTCTGTCGTACTTAATTTCATTAATCAATTCGCATTGAACAACATTGTGCCGAATTCAATGTGATCTATTGCGGAAAGATCTTAATAGGAAATATATGTAGCCCATATCACAACACAATCTGGAAACATTCGTTCATGTCCTAGACAGCACGACTGTGGCAAGTGACTGGCAATGGTGTAACTGTGTTCATTCTCACTCCATAGTGTACCGGAAATGGAGACATGGAGTCACGCGGGAGAGAAAAAAAAATAAAACGAATCAAGTGTACGTCCGGTAACCGGAGGGATAGCTTGATTGTACAGGAATGTTTCGATGAAACTGTACCGTGGCGCGTGTACAAAACACGAGATTACGTCCTATACCGGGCGAAACGAGGTTCCGGGAAAAGGCTGGACCGAATATTTCGCGCATCCTTAAACCCGTCCAGTGGTTGGAAAACACTCCGCAATGGCGAAGCAAACGAAACACGAACGGTAAACGCCCAGAAGGAATAGGGAGAAAAAAAGAAAATAACCACACTGGAAGCCAACCATCGCAAAGCGCAGGCAATATCAAGTCGGAAAGCAGCCACGTGGAACGTGAGCGGAATTCGATCGAACGGAAATGAAATTTAGGATCTCTGACACTCTTTGTCGACTCGCTCATATCTCCGTCCTTCTCAATTGCATGACGATTTCCTTTCGCAATGAAAAGTCTATCGGTAAGACGATACGCATGTACGAACTTACCTATATGTGGGAGAAGAAAAAAACAACTAAATTGAGGGCTGAAATCGTCCTTGCTTAAACAATTCGTTAAACGATTGTTTGAGGTTCAGTGTACTTTTAACTCTGTCTTTTCGAAACGAGTTTTCAAAGTTGTCCACATGATTAGTTACTCGCAACAAATAGTAATCATTGAACATTTGAACTTGTTTGCAGCCCGCATAAACCCATAAGGGAACTTTGATATTTATAACGCTTACGTTCTAAATTGATTGTATACGTTATGTATCACAGGCACTATAAGACTGTGATGATGTTCAAGGAATAATTTTGTTCGAATATTTAAGAGATTTAAAAGAATCAAATCATAAATCGTCATAAACTTGTAGCATTGAAGTATTTCTAATCATAAGTCTTGACATCTAGGTTGCAAATTTCCTGCTCTTTCTATTCATTTCAAATTGACTTCGAATAGTCAATTATCGAAAGCATTAAATAATAAAATTCTTCGAAAGTATTGAATAATACTTAATAATACCAAGCAAAAAGAAGAAAAATATGACAAAATACAAAATCAAAAACTACTTTGTCACACACAAACACGACCCGCATACGTATGATTTTGCTCGAGCCCAATTTCAGACTCACCAACGACCGATTGCTTGATTCGTAAGCTTACCAAGTCAGACCTTGAAATGAAGCCTAACGAAAACGAATGCGTATGATAAGTGAAATTTACTTACTTCTGCCTCTTGGGAACTTCCAATCAAAACCGCTTGCCATCTAACCCTAAATCAGTGCAAGAGCGGGCCGGACTTTTGGCAAAAATTTATCGGACATCTAATCAGAGGAAATGAGCACTTACTTCATGAGCACACGCCGCCAAGGGTGGCTGGCAACCATATCATCCGATCCGGAGTGGTATCGTTGGCATGCGAAAAAGGATGTGTTAAACGTGCGTACTAAAGCGAGCCCCAATCCACCACGTACCTAAAGGGCGACAATTGACTTGGACCTATTTCACTACACACCGAGTTGATCAGCAGCCAAGATATTCCAGCAAAACGTTAAAGCGATGCAAGATGAAATATTGTAGGCAAACTGTTGCAAACTATCCTTTTTTTGTGCATTAACTGACAGACATGCTTGGTCCGTCGTATGGAACACGTATTTTTAATGCTATAATTGAAAGAGCCTTAAAATAGGTCGTACTGCCAACAAGTTAATCCTTCTTCACCAAAATAGCAGTATTGTCTAGGTGAACGACGCCCGAATAAATCAGTTCATCGCTTTAAATGTTTTCCTGCAAATTATGTATTACCCATTACACTTTTACGTTTTGCTAAATGATGTTTACAAATAAAAAATCCTGACTTTTAGATTTTACATTATGAAGTTTTGTTAGTTACATAAGTCAATTATGTTCATCTTATTTTACTTTCGATTTTAAAGTCATTTCGACGAATAAATGATTAGGCGACATCAATTAATTACGTATCAATCTTTGTGGGGAGCAGACAGGATAGCGTTTGTTACTTAAAAGGATGGAGGGGAGGGGGGGGGGAGTCGTTATATGTTACCTATAATAATCTTAAATTATAACTCGCGGTTCATATAATTTCCATAACGTGGTAACATGTAATGTGTTTCATGATGTTTACATTTACCATGTAACTTCCAATGTTTGGAACAGCCATCATGTGACAGGTACTATCTAACCTATCACTACCTGCGCGAACTGAACTTACAACAAGGGCCCATCACTTGGTGGGTGATTGCAGAGTGACGTGAACACATTTGGTTGAGAAATAAACTGGACACAGAATTGTAACTTTCTACGCCAAATCCTGATTAAATCCTCTTCGGCTCAGCTATTTATTGTATGCCATTCTTAAGGTGTAGCTTGTTCGACACCCTTGCCGTTGTTGGGCGGAGTCTAGTGGGTTGACCTACTAACTCCCATTTCAACGAGAACTTAAATTTGTGCGGTTTTTTTGCAAACATATTTTGCAGCTAGAGCTTTAGGTCAGTTTTGTTGATATAAACATTGCTTCTATGTCATTCAAATTTTGTGGTTGCACAGCGCAGCGCGGCTCACTTGCGTTCCCATTGACACATGACCTTGTTCGTTTACACCATAACAATAAGTAATTAGTTCGCTTTCTATTATCACTATCAAATGATTATAAGCTGTTAATGCCAACATATTTGACAGTGGACAACTGCTTCGCTTTTTATTAAAAAATCCAATAACATTACAAATATACTTCCAAAATAATTTCTTTCATTTAAGCACCAACCATATGATTTGTATTTGGATGACGGAGGAAATAGCGATCCCATAATTCATACGGCAGGGCCGAGGAATT
>KI422692.1:45204-65119 GCA_000473375.1 Anopheles culicifacies | reverse complement strand
AACTGCGCTTCAAAATGTTGTGCACTTCTTTCTTCTACGCCCCGGAGCAGGGTTACATCATTTCCGTTTACTTTTGCCACCCCTAACAGAAACTGCGCTTCCGTTCAACCCTGATACGCAATAACTGTTTCACCCTCTCTCGCTTGAAACGTGCACACATACACACTCGTACGGGGAGGAAGTTTTATCCTGAATCTGAATCCCAGTGCTTGGGAACACTTCTACCATCAGGTCGATACAACGACGGGTGGCTGGCTGCCTTGGCAAGAAGACATTTATGCTCGTTTCCTGACCATCGCTGTACTCGTGTCCCTTTTCTATATATATTTATATATTAAACCCACAGGTCACCGTATCCTTCCCGAAAAAGGGGATGAAAACGATGTTTTCCTTGTTTCGTTCTGTTACATTGGTGAGAGATGCAGATTTGGATTTTGCCATTTATAATCCATCTAGTTTGTGAGGGACTTACGATTTGGAACTGACCATACGCAGAATTTAGCATCAATTTCCTGAAATTTTTCATACTGTGTGTGCAAAAAAAAAAAAGAAAAAAGAAATAATAGGAATCGATTTCCCTATTTCTGGAAGGAGTTTTCGCATAGAAATGCGGGTCAAAATGTGGGAAATGGGTTTTGAATTCCGGGAAAGATTTAAAGGTAATTTTGTAGATTGCTTGCTCGAGAAAAAGCATACTAATCACTCACTTTCGCTTTCGTTGCGAGCTACGAGACAGCGTTCATGATTTCTGCTTTGCTAAACTTAGTTTAACATCTCATCATGATCGTAAATAAATTTATGCTGAAATTGTGTTCTAAATATTCCCCATTAATAGGAAGTCTTCTCGGAAGTGTGTGGCTCTCCTCGGCAAGGATCTATTTTTGACAGGAATTGGAAACGAGCAAACCAGCAATATATAAGCGAGGTGTCATTAACGTGAAATGACACATGGACGGTGAATATCCGGTAGAATACACATCCACATGGTAGCAGTTAATTAAAGTCACTCGATCGATCTTTACCAAAGGATACGATGCTCCATTCATCTTTCCGTTCAGCTGAAAGCCATTTGCCACTCCGGGAGGGACAAGAAAAAAAAGGAACGGGAAACCCACAACAAGCAATCAAGCTCGGGCGATGGAAATGGATCGATCGCTGCGATGCAATCAATTCCATCCCGACCGAGAATCTCCTTTCCCTTTTTGCGGACGTTCAAAGGTTTTCACCGTACCGTGACAAATGTTACCGGCTGGAAAAATAGGAAAACGTTCGAATGTGATTCGATTCGAACGTTTTGATTGATTTTATTGCAGTGTGCCACCGTGAAGCTCGATTGCAAGGCGATTGAAAACTCTCAATGAGCTTAAACGAAAGAAAGACATAATTTATGTCTTCCGCACTTGCCACTACCACCCCAATGCGAGGTTCTGTGGGCGAAGGGACGAGCAGGGAATCTTATTGTCAACTACTCATCACCATCATCACAGCACCAAAACTGCATCTGAGCGAAATGGACGATTAATTAAATTTAATTTCATTAGTACCATTAACTTAATTAAAAGTGAAAGCGAAGCCGTGTGCGTCTTACAGCAGCACCAGCCGTGGAAATGGGTCCCGGGAAAACACATAGTGAAGAATCGTTTTTGAAGAGGGCCCACTCCACGGTGCTCTTGAGTGCTTCGTTCTTCGTCTACCGCGGTGCCATAATGAAGTGCGCACGAGAGGAACCTTCTAATCCTCCTGGCCTAGACTGACAGGGAAACTATGAGCGTCCCGTCCTGTGGTGGAGTTTTTCCGCGTGATAATGGGATAATTTTTTTATGGCACCGTTGAGAGATGAGCAAATATTGACGGACGGCGAAAGAGAAGTTTGCGCAGGCTAATCAATAAAGTATAAAGGCGCTCACGTTTTCTTTCTCTCCCCGACGCGGGGTATGACATTAGCCGAGCTACTTTCATGCACTAAGAGGTATGTTTATATGGCGTAGTTAAGTACTACTGCAGGATAAAATAAAGAATTTGCGTTTGGAAAAGTGTTAAAATATTTAAACGCCTTATTTACTTTCGAGATTAAGCTCAACGTAGCAGTAGTTGATTGTTCGGTTTGGAACTGGGAAAACCCATTTTCCGCCGGAGTGGAAATCACATCTTAAAATGGGGCCGCTTTAAGAACAGCTTAAAACTTAATTTGCAATCCTGCGAAAATCTCATCCATCACATTTAACTGCAGCTAAGGCGCGGTTTTAATGATCTTCCTGTTTCTCCCTCGATTACTGTGTTCCCCTTCCTTTTCCCCGCTTGGAAGAAGTTAATCGTCCAGTAAACTTTCCACCGCTGATGGTGAATCTATGCTAATTTCTAGCACCCGCCAAAAGCTGGGCGGAAAAATATCGGCTCAAACGCACGCCGAAACTTTATGTCGCTGTCTATATGGAAGGCTTAAGCACCCATTGATTGCTTCTGCGTACGGGGTAAATCCTGCCCATAAAGTCCCGTCACACTGGTACTCGGTCGCTATGGGGTGGTTTGTTTCTTTTTTGCTTCCTCCCGTCCTGTTGCTTGCACTTTGCACCCAGGCATCCGGAAGCGATATAAAAGGTCCAGGCTTTCCACCCAAAAAAATAATAGGGGAATTTCCTTTTGCTTCCTGTATGTTCTGACTTACACCGCAGTTACAGCTGAAAAAAAAGGAGAAACGCCCGAGGGGAATAAAAAGAGTTGTAAAAGGACTCACTTTGTACCTCCATCCACACACACACACACACAGCGAGCTGTGGCAAAACTGTAAAAACCATCCAACCGTACCGGAAGCGCACAAATCTCAATTACATTCAAATGCGTACGGGTGTAAGCGTGTGCGATTTTTATTCGCCTTGTTTTGGACCTTTTTTTTCATTCTGCGCTTCACACGACCGGCCAGCCAGCCAGCTAGCTAAAGCTGAAAGCCTCCTGCACCGGCATACAGACAGACCGGAAGCCACAAACGGCACAAAGCGGGTCAATCCGGAAATGAAAATCCATGGCCTAGCCATCCATTTCACCCCTTTTTTGGCCCGTGCCAGACGGTGGGTTGGTGGGGTTGGTGGGCACCACCTCGAGGGCGAGTGCCAAGCGAGAAGTTGAACCGAAGAACGCATAATCCTTCCTGCAGAGTATCCCGAAACCGTCCCATAGAAGGATGTCATCAGGCTTACGTGTGTGTGTGTGTGCCAAAGGGCGAAGAAGGACATAAATTTCCAGCGCCATAAAATCTTAAACGCTCGTAAACGGGTAATGGTGGCTGATTTACATTTACATCAGGAAGTATCCAACTGTGTAAGCGCGATAGCGCGTCACTACTACCTCATCCGCGCGTGCATTGGGTTTTGCCTTGCCGTCTCACCCTCACGTCTTGCTTTCGGTACAGTTTGAGCACCGTTTTTCATCGTTTGGTTTCTTCGGGCATCCCCGAGTACGTATGAGCGTTAAGGTAGTAAAGGTGGTTTAATCCTGCGTGCCTACGGGATCATCGTGTTCGGTTCGCAGGATGAGTAGCAGAGCTTTTTCGTTCCGTCCATATCGTACGGGCGAAGTTTACAATCTTGCCCGGTATGGTTGCCCCGTCTGTCCGTTGACTACCGTTCACCGTTGAAGTGGGTGGAAAAAGTTTATCTCGTTTTTACATACTTCAGTGGTTAAATTATGGAACCATTGGACATAACCCGTACACATACGCAAGCAGGGACTCAATGATGGGATTTAGAAGAATCACGGTGAGAAATTGTGCAGGAAAGTCCTTCTAGTTGCTCACAAGTTAACGAAAGGTTTGTCTGTTTGTTGAGTTGATTAGTTCATTTTACTTTCATGTGATTTTAGTTTTGTTTTATATATTGTTTATCTTTTCTTTATTTCTTGTTAAACTTGATTATGTTCTGTCTACTTTCACGTTTATATTTACTTATTCCCATTTTAAGCTTTAAAACAATGTTTTTTTTATTGAAATATTTCTTTTTGTCATTCGATAAAATTTAGCACATTTTCGCTCAAAACCAATAAAAATGAGTGTCCAAACATGAACATATTCCAGCTCCTGATAACGATCCTGCAGACGGAACGAACAATGTATGCATCTGACATTATTTGCACTGTGCCAGATCCTTTTTCACTCTCCGCTTTCATGTTCATAAAGCAGAAACAGATGATTCGATTTCCGTCCGTGAAATAGTGCCAGCATTTCGGATGCACCATAAAACAAAAGAAAACCCCAAAAATGAAATCTGCCATAGCCGTAACAATTTCGCAAGATCTGATTCCTCTATAAAATTTCTTTCCTGCGTATCCTGCTCGTACGGTACAACTTTTTTTTGTGAACCGGAACGAAAATGAACTTATCAGAAGTTTCATAGCTTTCGTTCTGCTCGGCAGACAGAGAAAGTTTAGTTCGTTGTTACAGCACGAGCAGAACTGTTGGATGTTCGCATGCCGCCTGCCTATTACGCTGGATGTATGGTGGGGCTAGAGCATATAAAATTTTTATGCTCCTGCAATCATCCACCGTCAAGTCAAGTGCGAGGACTTTCATTTGCTCCTTTTGTGGTGGTGCATCGGTGAGTGACTGACGATTGACTACCCCGTACTGGATATGCGGTTGAGTCGTGAGTCATAGGTGGAAAACTTCCCTGGAAAACTGTAAGAACTTTGATACGGGTGCAGATAGTACTTTCCACTCTCAGTACGATTCCTTTTTCCAGGAGTTTGCTTACAGCTTCCTTTTGATGATATGTAAAAGATGTCCGATTTTTCAGCCAGTTAATGCTGCTCGCAAAACCTTCTGCTCATTTTTAAGAGGATAATAAAAACGAATAAAAAAAAACCCCGCACATTACATGCACGATGATGATCCTTTCGCTGTGAGCTGGGCGTGATTTTCTTTGGCACCACCACGATGAAGCCGTTTTTGGTCCGGTGTTTATCGGTCGTCCGGTAGAGTGGATCGTGTGTTTTATGCGCGCATCAACGCAAGTGTATGAGCAGCGTATGTGAGTTTTATGACTGATTTTGTTTCGTCCTTCCGTTGTCTTTTCTTTAGAAAACGCTTTAAAAAAAAACAGAAGAGATGTGTTTTCGTTTTATTTATTTTTAAATCACAAACGTGGTCACACACACATACCCATTCGGGCTTGCTGGGAACAAGTTTTTCATTCGATTAAACTTACAGCAATAAATGTGTAATGATGTGAAAAAACGACACACACTGTGCTTCGCATTTTCTTACCGTTTAACGCAAATTGGAATTTGGATATGAATTTGTAAAAAGCCATCCGTCCCCCAGTAGAAGAAAAAACAGGTGGGCTTTGGTCTCGCTGAGGGCTTGAAAGTTTTGGGGGAATAAAAGGGGATGTACATCCTTGTTTTAATCTAAATGTAACACTTTCTCGTTAAAAATGGAGGGGTGCGCAAAATGGGTCCCAAAATTAACACGTTATAGCAAGGCAGCATTTACGCCCGGTACGTTCGCTCAATTTGCATGCTTTAACTGGTTGAAACATTAATGCTCCGTTTCTTGTTAAACAATGGGAATAAATGTGGGGTTGAGCCACACACACACGTGTGAGCTTACCCTTTTTTATTTTGCTCACAAGCTTTTGGGCCAAAAAGGAAAAGGGGGTTTTAGCATATGTAAATTTTATCGATTTAAAAATACCTCCATCCATTGGAGGCACGGTCTGGAGCTTCGATTATCTTCCTCGAGCCTTTGGACAAGGAAAGAGTTTGGAATGTGTCCTTTCGGGAAGGGTAAGATTCGGTTTCGCTTGGTGGTAATCTTGTTCGCGTGTAATATACACACGTACAATTAGTTGGAAATGTACAACATTACCTTAAATTGGATAGAACGAAATCAGTGACGGTGCATGTATCGGGAGTTATAATTGTTGGAAAACAAATTATGATTTTTGATGATCTTTGGAAGTTTTTGGGCCAAAAAGGTGAGATATTTAGACTGTTTTACAAGCATAAAGATATATTTTGGATAATGTTTCATTAGAATCAATTTGATTAAATAGAATTAATAGAAAAATATATACTGCAGATGAAACAGTCGCCGATTCTATCATTTACGTTATAGAAGTGCCATTTGGGTGGAATTTTTAAATTCTTTATGTTTATCTTTACCTATTTTACTTATTAATTGGTCACCGTTTTTAATAAACATTAGCGAACTCATTACAGCCTTCATGCATATCAATATCCTATCCGGGTGCTAGAAGCCATACCTTCTGAATATGAAAACTTCCAATCTGAACCTTTCATTCTGCTGTAGATATAATCCTGTCCTTGCTAGCAAAACGGCAGGATGGTTTCCAGGTTCGATACACAAACAACCCACCAGTGCCATGGGGTCAGCAGCGCTGTTATGAGCCCTGCTACACTCCATTTACAACCTTCTTGCTGCTCGGTAGTATCCAATATAAACTCACCGGTCTATTCCTGATGACACTCAGCGGGTGGGTCGAAAAGCCAGAATCCCACCCGGGTGGGGTTGGAAAACCGCGTGCAATCTAATGAAAATGTGTATCACTTGCTGTTCGCTTTCAGCACTAACATTTTGCTTTGTTTTGGTGTTCGTCCAGTCCCGAGTTGGGTTCACAGCAAGAAAAAACACAGTTTCATTTTTTTATTAAGACTTTATCTCGCGACCATCTTGCTCGTGCTCCACGGTTTTAGTCTCTTTGTTCGGTATTAATTTTCACCCGAGCGCCCCTATTTCCACGAAAATGGTCACCGGTGAGACCGTGTCGTCGAGGGATGCACTTTGAGAGGGATGTATCAATTCCGGGTATTTTGAGCAACTTTCCACATCCGCGCCATTCGCGGGTACGAACGGACCGTTAAGGCGAAAGTTTGTTACGGTACGGTAAGGCACACAATATTGGTGACAATATTGGGACCATTCAGGATGTTCGGTGCTGAAAATCAACCGACGGCTGCTGCTGAGAGAGAGAGACTGTGTATCACATAGGTGAAGCACATAGAAGGTGCCACAGCTCAGAACGAGCCGATCGCCGATGGTGATAAATTAATTGAAAGTAAATGAAACTTTTCTTGTCCGAAACTGGCTGGCCGACGTTTGTTGCTCTTGTCCCGGTTTAGTTTTTGCCTTTGTTTGCTTCATTTGCTTTCAATTATGCTTCTTTTTTGAATGTTTAAAGTCTGTGGGTTTTTTGGATAATTCTCTTAAGAAGAGAATTATTTTAATAATAAAATAGTCTTAATGTTTGCAAATGAGCTAATGTTGCTATTAAACTTGTTATTTAAATGCACTGACTTGTAATTTAAACACCTATTAGAGTGTGAAGTAATTAGCTTCTGAATCCTTTTAGTTTAAAAGAAAAATAAAAAGTCAAATAGCCTTCCCTCTTAGCTCAATGGGACTAGGAAATTCAGAACGATTGTGGAATGTAATGCTGTCATTAAAATAATTGCCGACTTCCTACTCATGCTACCGGAACCAATAAAAGAGTTTTAATGTTGAATACTTCTTTAAAAAAAAGAATAAAACACGTGGAAGATGCCATTAAAATGATCTTCTCTTAACAAAAGGCAGTAACTTTTGAGAGTAATTTACTTAAAACATTAACTTAACTGTTCAAAACATGCATCGTTATAAGTTCCATAAATAGAATGAATGTTTCTTACTTGTTGAATAACTGTAAACATGGTTGATGTGAACTTCAAGTGAAAATAACAATCCACCATATTGAACGCCACCAATACGACGGATGTAACGAGCATCCCAACGCAGAAAGGTAGCCCAAAATGGGAGGAAAAATTAAATTCCTTCACGCTTTGTGGCAGTAGAAGTGGAAAACAAGTCGTATTAAAAGGTTTGAACAAATTAATGGTTGATACTACACCAACCCGTTTTCGGTAAATACCCGGCACAACTCGAGCAACTTTTCTTGCTATTCCGGGGGAGTTTTCCCCGAGAGAGTGTGTAATGAGTGCCCGATAAGCATTCCAGGCAGGGCGCCTCTCTTCCCAAAAAGGAAAGGAAACCTTGCATGGCGACCTTCACCGGGAAAGCCCGAAAAGGTGGGGGTTAGGGATTTGCGAGATTCGTGCCGTTAAGGAAGCGTCCCGGGAACAATTGATGCTAACGGAGCTGAAGCCGTACGAATTACATATCTTTAATTTATCTTCCATCCAATATCGTCTTCTTCGGGCGCAATAGGGCCGTGTCCGTATTTCATGCTGGATAAAAGCTGCTTATGGTAATAGGGAGCGCGCAGGGTTCCGACGGACAGACGGACGGACGGACAAGTTGATCACGTAGGACCCATGTGCGATTTGCCTTTCAGCGCTGAAGGACGCGCTGAACGTCATGAGGGCTTTGCCGAAAAAGGGAAATCGTTTATCTTCTTTTATTTGATTACTTTTCTTTCGCCCAACGGGGGCCTGGCGGCGAGGTGGATTGGAAGACAGTGGACGAAATTCAAGTAATGCTACTTTAAGAAATGGAAATGATGCACAGACATTCTCCCCCATGGGAGTGGAAGAATTTTGAAGAAAGTGAGCCACTTTTCGGAGAATTGAATAAGCACTCCTTTGCTGTAAACTAAAACGAACATGAAAGGAGTTTCTGTCCTCTAAACAAATTCTCTTTTCTCATTTTCATTCATGAAGAATGATTGGGAAGCTGTACTGCTACAGTTTGAATTTAATGAAATAGACAGTTTAAAGTTTTACGTTCAACTAATAAAAATGATCGTAGAGCTTTTATGTCAGAGTTACAAATCTGTTCCAATAGAGACTTAACTGAATAAACTACTTAGAGCAACTAACTCAAGAGTTAGGAGGGACTCATTAGGTCATTCTAGAGATAATTGTGGAGCTAATATGATCCTTTGAGATGTTCAAAATATGAATAGGTCTATCTTTTCTTATTCCTAGGATCAACACTCCCAGACGTTCTGATGTTAATATAAGTAAAAGTGTAAGCATGATGAGCTCTTTGGTGTTTCGTTATCTTCATGCCAGAGTACTCATAATCTCTGGTGCTCCTAAAAAAAGCGTTCGAAAGGGAACCAAATATCCTTAAACTTTATTTTTAGTCAAGATACTTAAATAAAAAGTTGTATAACTTGTGTTATACAATCGTTCCCTCCCACATGCGAATTGTCAACTGGGTTCAGTCGTATGATAATGGGACAGCATAGCACGTGCAATCACTTCCCTGAAGTCGTAAAAACTGATCGTAGTCTACGCGCATTAGATACCCCTTTTTTCGTAAAAAGGGTGATTGCGTTGGCTTCAACCCGAAATGGTTCATATGACAGTGACGAAAGCGGTTAAGCTGAACTGGTCAAGGGAAATAAATTCCGGACACCCATATCTAAGTCCGTCCATCTCCGGGGGTTGGCTTGTGGGTTACTAGGATGCCCGTTACTATGGGACGGGATGTGGGATAAGGATTTTACGGACGATTTCACTACCGTACGGGATGTACGCCATTTCACTTCGGAGCAGGAGTCATCCGGTTGCAGTTTTGGCCCTCTCTCTCTCCCTCCTACTCCCATTCGAAGATAAGGGATGCCTTTTCTTGGTGGTTGTTGGGACCGGAAAGTGTCTCTAAAACCCGGAACGGTAGTCGTAATAATCGATAATATATCGCTCGTGGTCAAGGAAAAGCCAATTTCCTGTAGGCATAAATTTGAGCACCGAATCGATAAGGGAAAAGCCTTGTGCAGAAGGGATAACGTTTCTCGGGTGTCTTAGAAGATGATTCAGAGAAACTACTTAAATTCTCATTCGGAAAAGTCCATCACGGATGTGTTTTTTTTTCTTTTTTCTTTCTTGTAGGTCAATTTTAAACGTCCCAGTTGATGGGCCTTTGTTCTGCTATTGACAGATAGCTGTCCTGCTTTGGTTTTTGGTCGAGCATAAGTTATAAATAATGGAGGTATCATTTTTCATTAATATTGTTCTCGTTCCATTCCCCAAAGGGCTAATCAAAACCGATCCCACACCGATCGGCGAACATGAGCCATCGTGTTGTCCGGCAGATGTTTCTGGGCCGGGCATTCTCTAACCTTTTGACCGATGGTGGTAGAATTTTCACCAAACCCTTTTTTAACTGTTGTGAGGAAAAGTTTCCACCAGTCTGGTGTCTGGCAGTGGACGTGTTTACTTCCGAAAGAGAAATGACTCTTTTGGGGTCGCAAAAGTTAGACTGTTTGTTGCACTAAAAAGCCTACAATTCATTCAGTTTCTTGGTCCAATATGTCACTAGGTTTAGTTTGTATATCTTCGCTCGATACAATATTGGCATCTTGCTTAACAGGTTCATCCCCAGTCCCGAAAGGATTGGAGAGGCGATTTCGTTGGAAGTTTAAAATTTAATTTATTTTAATGACTGCAAAACTTTGCAGCAATCCTCCCGGTGCGCAAACCTTTTACCCTGAATGACGCAGCGTTCCATTCGCTGGGAGCGTCTTGTATGGCAGGGACCAGAATTTATTCTTCCCGATGTCGAGTGCGTTCGACAAGTAGTCTTTTTCAATTAGATCATTAATTAACTTTACGAATACGTTCTTCGAGGGGTGAAGGATTTGCTAACCCCCGGCTGTGTACGCTTCTTGACTTTGTCGACGTTCCCCAACACACCGTGGAAGCTTTCAGCTAGCAGCTTAGCTTTTATTTAATTTTCAAGTTAAACCTAACGAACCGCAAGCAATACGATGGACGCAGTGACGATGCCACTGTCGATAGCTGCGGCGCACAGAAGTAATTGGTTTCACGAAATGTTTATCTTGTTTTGGAGTTTTTGTAGCTGCCAAGGGCAACCATATTCTACGGAGAGGGGGATCGATCGGTTCCGAAGGCTTGGAAGGTGTGGAAAGTATGTTTTCCCAACGTGGTGGTGTCCAGTGTGGATGCCAAGGATGTGCAAGAGCACACACACACACACACGAGAGAAGGGCCAGAGTGGTCGAATCGGTATTCGGTTCGATAGCCTAGATTGAAGGTTAATCTAATATCTTTGCCAGATTGTTGGCAAGTGTGAACAGTGGGAGTCGTTTCATGGACAAAAATAATGGAAACTTTTGTTTCTATTTAAGAGGCGAATTTAAGGACTAGGTAGGATAAATCAGGAAGCATTTAACCTTAAATAATATGTAGTATATTTATAACAAAGTGACTAAAAGTAATATTGTTGGCTAAAAGCATATTATCATTCCCATAGTTCACAAGACCAAAGTCAAAATGGATTAGGTTTGGAAAGTTTGCGTATTTTGTGAGGCACCACCAATTCGATAGGATTTGGAAATGAGGGCCAGAAGTTTCACCAATTACTCTCCATGTACGGGATGGATAAAGTAAAAAGCCATACTTGCCCAGCACTAACTAACACTAACGCCATAGGCACCCCCCTCGTAATAAGAATGGTACGATTCACTGCACAAAATCAATTACCTGATGTTTTTGGTGTTGAAGTTTGCTGACCGACCGTACCAGAAAGGCGAAAGATTGCCCGAAGTACGCTACACAAAACGTTAGCTAATTAATTTTCCACACCGGATTTATTGACAGCCTCCGAATGCTCCTCGCTCCGGTGTTCGGATGAATGATTTTTCATCATCGACGGTTACGAAAGTATTGGAGAAGGGAAAACCTTTATCCTGTGGTGAGAATGGACATCATAGGAAGGATCATATGCTTGAATGTTGCCTTGCGAAGTCTTCCCGGTAACGAAACTCTTTTGGATGGAAGCTAACTTCAATGTGAAAACAAGTTCTAGGGGTGATTCACGATAACATTTTGATAAGGAGACGAGTTATCTTTCCGGAAGACCCCATAAGCAGTGGGGTGAACAAGAAAAACACCAAAAACGGGAAATGAAATTTGCCACATGCCGCCTATTTATTTACCCCCAAAAGAAAACGACACATCCCCCGTTGGTAGGCAGAGATGAGAGCGAACACAAAAAAAACAGAACTCACACACAAGCAGTATAACAAGATGGAGAATTGGTGTTGGTGCTGTGCAAATCCGTTTCGGTTGAAAACGTTGATCAAAGTGATTAGGGTGGGTGTCTTGTTGCGAAGAAGTTTCGATGGGTCAGTTTTCCGTGTTCCATCCTGGTGTTTGTGTGAGGGTAGGATTTTTCTTCCATTAAGCAGATCAAACGCACCTCTATCCCACCCAAATGACCATGAGGCCGAAGCGTTTGTGTCTGTTAACGGCTTCATTTTTCTTGTCGGGCAGGCCCTGTTTATAAGTGATAAAAATTGCTTCTTAATCTACTCTTGAAAGGCGTTGCCAGATACACACACACACACAGGGAGAGTGGTGATATGGTGTGTATACAAGCTTATAAAACCCCTCGAATCGACTTCAATAATCGTTAACAAACATTGCTCCCAACGGCAGGCTTGGGGAAGATTTGCATGCTCCAGCAAACAGCTTGAATTAACAGTTTATACTGGTTTTTCCATTCCTTTTGAAGATCATCTCACCAACCATTCATCTACCTACAGTAGCCCTCATACATGCATGTCTTCTCGTGTGTAGCGGGAGGTTTGTTATTTGTTTATCTTCTACCCGCAGTTCGATTTGGGTTCAATTAAGATTGCGTTCCGAGCACTAACATGCCGGGGCGCGCGCAGACTGCAGTAAACAAGGAATATGAGCAAGAACGAAATTAAACGGCAGTTGCCTTCAGGCGAGGACAGTACATGAGTAGTTAATTTCCGGACCCAGCACCAACGGACAAATGAAAAATGTGTGCCCTCGCTGGGGAACTTCCATTCTACAAAACTTGGGCAAAAATATTCCAAATTGAAGATTTTCGCAAATAAATACAAAAAAAAAAAAAAACGCATCGTTTCATCGGTATTTTGAACGGTTCCTATAGCAACGTAAAGCAAAGACCACGGCCAGGTATCAACGTGGAATGTGGATTGCAATATTCGTTATTTCGTCTGTTAGCTCGTCGATACGTTTAAGATTGAAATAAAAAAAAAAATCAATAAATGTCGTGCTTGTTTTGCTTCATTCTGTCCGTTCCTTCGTTGGTTTGTATTTTTCGCTGAATTTGGTTGCATGGAAACTAGCAAAATTGAACATCAAAGGTGATATACATTTGTTTGTTTGAGTAGCTATTCTCATTGATTTTGTGCTGCAACAATTTTGTCTTTGCTTTGTTAAGCATTTATTTTATTTTTTTAATATTTTTAAATTTTGATTGATTTGGTTTCTACTTAAGTTATTATAATTTACATACTTTTTTGTCAATTAATTGTAAAATAGTTTCATTGAATAATGTACGTCCGAATGGTTAATTTCATCACATAAAATGCAGCTGCTTTTAATTACTGGGGTTACAGAATTGTATACGATTGTAAAATATTCTCCCCCATCTCGCCATTAATCAATCAACCCAATGATGGGTTCCATTTGCATCTGCCACGGGAAATCGTTCTTCGTTATTTTAATTAACAAAAGGTAAAACCAGAGAAATATTTTCCAATTTTCCATCCATCAGGTTGGTAATCGGTGTGTGAGAGAGAGAGAGCGAAAAAGGAAAAACATTCCACTGCTAGAAACAGTGGTCGTTTTTTCGACTGACAAACCAATGCCCGAGGACAGGAACCTGTTCGATTGGGATGGGACGTAACGATAATAACGATTTTATGCCCAGCACATTGCTATACAATGCTATAGCACGAACAAAAACGAAGGATAAAAATGAATTGAAAACAGATAAAATGCACAATGCTGCGATCGGTTTCGTTTGCCGCAAGCAGCTAGCTCCGGTGCACACAATCGTACAATTTTACACCGTGGCAGAGCCGTTTCATTCTTTCATTTCCATTCAATTATTAATAACCGAATGCGGATGGGAGAATGAAGGCAAAGTGCAGTGTTTTTTTCTTCCGTGCATTTCGTGCACAATTCGATTATGCAACGAAACGAACGAAAAAAAAAAGTAACGGATGGGAGAAGGAATAAAATTTCTCCGAAAGTAAATTGATCACAAGGGTTGAATTTTCTTTACCACCGAGCGAATCCTTCCACATTGCGGTGGTTCATTATAATGCTACCATTGAGTGATGGAGTGTAAAAGAAGCTTGGCACTGTTACATTTGCGTTCTGCAGACTGGTGCAACTTTCACCGCCGGGGCCGGTTGGGTTGGGTTGGGTGGCAATTTATTTACTTAATTTATTTTTCCACGCTCAATACCGTTCGATGAGCTTGTTATGAATTCATTTGCAACTGTACTTTGGTGAGTATTTTTCTTCATCAACGTCAAGTGGCGGTTCTTTCAATCAACTTCATTATGTTGCTGGTATCTTATAGCGTTCCCTGCTCGCGGTATTGTTTGAATTAGAACTATACGTTTTTGTTATTAAATATTGATTCTACATCTGCTGTAGACATTCGGTTTTCGGTTTGTTTGGCGGGTTTGGAAAACATTGAACTCTTCTCCAAGCGATACGGAGGAGATGTTTGATGAGAAAAGAAAATATTTAATTTTCCATTTGAATACACAGCGTTTAATAGCAATGCACACTACATATGTTTATGAAGTATGAAAAGTTGCGAGAAATAATAATAATTACAACACATCTAAATGAAAATATTTGAGAAAGCCAAAACAGTAACTGGACAATATGTAATGAAATTAAAATTAAGCACAGCGATACGAGTCGGCGGTGCTTTTAAGTCCAAACAAAAGGCAAAAGGTGACATGTTCTTTACGACTATTATCCTACACGATACGGATCACTTTCTTAGCGCTGAGAAGACAATGTGCTCGTTTTACTTCGAAAGAAAAACCACACCAACCACAACAAGCCTCCCAAGAAGGATGACGAATGGATCGTTTCCTTTTCTCCCTGTAAACCGATTGGCATTTCCCATCCTCCGCTTAAGGTTGTGTAATGACGTTCTGGTTCGATTTCGGGTACAACCCTTACTTGGAAAAGCTAGCCGGAGTGATAAAGAACCTCTTGCCTCTTGGGCCGGTGGGAAGGTTGGTAAAAGGGTTCGTGTGAGCGTAAATGGCATTAATTTCAGCGCCAGCCGAAGCAAAGCCCCATAACTCAGTTGTGGTTTTGTGGCCATGACTTTCTGACCCCATCGCCCACCGCCCGAACAAAACATGGGGTAAATCGGATACGCAGTAAAGCAGGCCACAGCTTACGTACGGTGCGTTTGCGTGCCGATGCTGGTGTGCTGTAAATGCTGCGAAAAGTTAACGGAGAGATTTACTAATTTTATTCAATTAATCGAAACGGGAAACCACCTTTTTCCGTAAAACCCTTCGATCCCTTTTTTGGCACCGGATCCACACGCGGTTGGTTCGAAATATGAATATTGACGTTTGCTGAAGGAATGAAGGAAAACGAACAGAATGGAGGAAAAGATTGTTAGTATTAAGCCTACCTTTCGGAGAAGCACAAGCATAAGTAAATGGGACAGTGAACCACACACAATAGCGGTGAAACAATATCACACACAACCACATTTTGGGAGTCGCGCACACGGATGGCATCGTAAAGAATCGGGGTTTCCTTCTCACGTAAATGTGTTTACTGGTCGCGATATTGATTCTGGGTGCGAAATTAAAACGCATAAATTTATTCACAGGTTTTATGAGTCCTTGGTTTGGAGGTAAGAGGACAACCATATGCATATATGTGTGCCTTTCGATGGGATACGGTGCAGAATGGAATAAATGAAACATGTTGTGTATTGAAAGCCATGTAAAGGGAAAAATATAATGCATGAAATATGTTGCAATTGAAATTTGACAATTAAACTATAAGTATTGATAGTAAAATGAATTTAAAGCAAATGGTATTGTATTCACAAAGCATAAGTTTGGAGGTTTATTACTGAATATTGGCTTCAAGCATTTTCCGATGGAGACGCCCGGTGTTTTTCGATATTTTAAGATTTTAAGCAATATTATAAAGTAAATCATTTTTCTTGTGCCATTTTTGTACCAGATACGGTTTGCGCTTAAAAGATCTATTTTCGTTAACCATTTTGAAAGCTTACCTAATAAATCCGCTTATATTCGTCATTCGTTCAATTTTGAAACGGCAAAAATGCCAATTTGCTGCCTTCATAACTCTCAGCTCGTCAGCTTTTGCTGGAAGGCTTGTGTTGGAATTTCCCCGGCTAGATCCTATCGGTTGTTGTAATATTGTACCAATTTTCGGGTGATAGTTTATGGATGATTTGCTCTTGCATTTCCCGTCCCAAGTTGCTTACGGGGAACTATTTAGGGTAGAAATTGATTTACAGCTGAAAAAAGTGCAATTTTCGTCAAAGCCGCTTTTTGGATCATACGGATTGTTGCTGGTGGGCAGAACTCAATTCCCACAGTGATGATTGAATGAGTTCGAATGTGTAAATCTCGTTTTTCCTCCTGAGGCGTTGAAAATAATATCAATATAGGAAAAGCACCAAATAATCCAACGCTTTGCAATTGAATCGTCGAAATGCAATCCGATTTTTAGTCATGTAGCTGCTGGGCAAAAAAAAAGGATTTATTTATTTAAATGTTTATTGGTTTATTTATATCACCTTTATCTACGATGTAGAAGCCCCACATATCATGTTAAAGTTGGTTTCATTATTGGTCTTTTTCAATGATGGCATAGACATCAGCAAAAAGCATGTGTGGAACCTTAACAGAAAATAAAATAATAAATTTTGCAATCCATCTAGATCATTCGCATGCGAAAGCATCACAATTTGTTTGTGTGTGTAGATAAATAAATAAATAGCAAAACTTAAATAAGAATCCTTTCCGGAACGGAAATCCAATCGGCTTGTGTACTTGCGGTTACCAGTTTGAAGGACATCTTTTCAAACAGATCTCCGGTTTTTCTGGTACGATTTCTGGTAGAGCTTTTCCGTTTGGTGCTATTTCTGTGCGTGGAGCCCGCACTCATAATCCAATCAATTCCTATCAATCTTCTTCTAGCCCAGTGAGTGGCGTGTATGTGATGAGCATGAATAAAACATCGAACCCGGGGCATGCGTTTGTTACGGCCTAGAGAACTATGGAACCGGAATAGAGAGGAAAAAAAAAACCGAACAGATAAGAGACCCAGGAAATAGCCAACCATTCGGCGCTTTTCTATTTCTGGGAAAGCAAAAGGTCCTTGAGAAGAACGCACCGTTCGCACCGATCGGTTGTATATTTTTGCCAACCCGGCAGTTCCTGTTAAAATGGGATGGAAGAAGGTGTTGAAGTAAAAATTAATTCAACCTCATGCGTTCCGGTTCTTGGGCTGGGCTGTGTGAAATAAAAGGAAATCTTCAAGTGGGGTTTTTGTTCCTTTGGCCTAAAAGCACGGAACCGAAATGTGAATAAAATAAATCGGCAGAAGATCAATCGAAAAGGATTCGCAGCGAATGGAATTTGGTTATTCATTTTATTTTTCTATCTTTTCCGTAATACAAGCATCATATCTTTTGCTCTTTTATTTGGTTCTTCAAATGATCCTCATGCTTATATCCATTTCTACATAATAACGTTTCAATCAAACTAAACAACGAAACGCTATGATATATTTCTCACCTTGACGAACCCCCGAAAGCTGCTGTTGTAGATAGCACTTGGTAGGAGGGAACAAAAATATTCTCCAACCAAAGATAAGAAAATGTTCGCCTCAAAAAAACCTGGTGAAAGAGAGTGTGCTTGATTGTCTTCGGGACATTTTTTCTAGTGGACCATGAAAAACACACAAAACAAAAACAACCTTCCAAAGGAAACAAAAGAGGAGAAAAGCATAATCCCAGTTGTTTTTCCCCAACATGCACTTTATTCTAGATTGCACACGTGCACAAGCCTAAAAGACATTTTTTGGTCATCCACTTAAACCATCTTGGGAAGCAGGGAAAAACAAACTATCGCCACATGATGTGTGTGGTTCGTGTATGTTTCCTTATCTGGAAGTGAGGAGGGAGCCAGTACTTTAAGCAAAGGATGAAGAAAAGTAGGTCCAAACTTTACGATATGATGGCCTTTTCAACTACAGCCCAGCATGCCCAGTGCCTCAAGCTGTTGGCTAGTTTAGAGCTAGTGAGCCTTTCTTGCTCGCTGAAAGCATGCAGTGCGATTTATGATTCATTGGCACCCGAGGAGGGAGTAGCAAAAATAGAACCAACAGCATATATTGGATGCCAGGGAAAAACTAAAGGAAAAACTCTGGAAATATAGTTTTGGTTTAGTGAGTGTTGTTTTTTGTTGTCTCATGCTGAAATTGCAGCTCCCTAAACGAATACAACGGAAGAGTAATAAAGTAAAGCATCTTCAGCCTAACTTCTAGTGCTAGTATCATTGCCTACCATCACAAGTGCTGAGCAAACATGTCACTCGAAGTGGCGAAGGTGGTTGAGTTTTGCATACCAACCGGCTCATCTCTCGCTGGGAGGAGGTACGCCATTTTTATATCCTTGCACACCTCAGCAGTTTCGGGTTGTGGCTGACGTTCGAACTGCCGAACCACTCGTGCAAGCATTGATTTGGTGCAAATTATGGTGCGGTGGCCAGACCACCAAAGGTTACCACCACCGATGGAATGCTGCGAAACATTTGTGACAATGTAGTGGGCTTGCTGAGTTGGAAGGATGTGGTGATTTGATGCGCAAGCAGATTCGTTTGTCGTGTACGGCAATTGGACCTAGCATGAAAGTATTATGCGTAGTTTAATATAAAGATGTTGAAAAAGTTAAGACGTCTTCACATTTTTTTTTTATTTTTGTGATTTTAATACAACAAAAGTTATGAAGTTATTGTCAAGCCAAGTAGAAGGTGTTACAATTCTAAAATCGAAACTCAACAGAACTTTTCAAAACACTCAATGCTTAATATTGCTGCCAGTGTTAAGGACACCAGCTGACCTTTGCTCGTGTGTGCGATTGTGTGACTGCTTAAAGGAGGCTGCTGGGCAGAATATTGCGCTCGAACAAACGGTCACCAATTGTCACCGTTGCGGAATTCGCTAGCACTTGGGCCCTTGCTGAAACTAACAACCGCACCGACGATAAGAACGTACCACGTAGTTTTATTGCTTCGCTTTGGGTTTTTGTTCGATGTTAGGGTTTTTTTTCATACATGCCCTTCTACGCTCTGCTACTCTTCAGGGACACAGGATACATAAACACCCAAGTTATCATCGATGACGCTGGCACACATGCATGCAACGATACGTGGGAGTGGTTGTGATATGTCCATGGAAAGCAAGCACATCGAAAAGGACCAGAGCAGAGCGGACACACACACAAACACATCTTTCGCTTCTTGCATTTATTATTTTCGTGATAAGTCGATATCAGCCAATTTATATTCAAAAGGATTATAATTTGCTTCCTTGCTGTCCTTCGTGTGGGGATTTCGCAGGAAATATGCTCATCCGTTTTGCAACGTTGCTTATCGAACAATTCTTTTTCATTGTGTGTTTGCCTTTTGTGTACAACGTGTGAAGTGTTAAAGGGCATTCTAGTACTTCTTGTGACCTTGTGCCTGCCACGTTTATTCCACCTTACTACAATGAATCAAACAGATGAGTGTTTTTCCTAACCATTTTCTCGCAACGGCATGAGAAAAGAATCTTGATTTTGGCTTCCATATTATGAAACCAATGTTTTTGTTTCCTTCCACGATGAGAGTTGTAAGCCAAATTCAGCAAATCGTTATGTTTTAGGTGGAAGCTTTCCGAGAATGAGTTTTTCACAATTTGTGAATGAAGTCTATATAAATGGAAGCTGTAGCTTGTAAGGGGCTGTTTAGCTTCCAAGAAAAAAAGAAGGATAATACAAATGACTAAAAGAAAATTTCAGAGAAAAGAATTGGATATTTGTTGAAGAAATTTAGATTTGTTTCATGTCAAACATGGCATAACAATTTCG
>KI422692.1:22908-35368 GCA_000473375.1 Anopheles culicifacies | reverse complement strand
AAATAGGGGTTGAATATTCTTATGCAATAGTAGTGCATCGATATAAGGGGTTACCAGTCATAGTGGTTGTGCAAATGTTTGCCTCGCACGTCCAACAAGTTGATTACATAAATCACACATTCTCATTTGCATGAGGCCATACATGTGTGCGTGTGTGTATGTATGCAGTCCAGTGTGTACAAGGGCGAGTACGTGCGTTTGAAATTTATACCACACCACCGAAGAAGCGGTACCCTTTTTACGGAAGTCCTTTAATCTTATAATGATCAAACTGATGGCGTTAAAAAGGGAGAAACTCGTGTCGAAGCTGCTTGTTTTTCTGTTGCCGTGTGGGCTTATCAAAATGTGTGCTTCTTACCAGCCGGAAAAGTTGTTGATGTGGAAAAAAGAAACGAACCCAAGTCCATGGTATCCGGGGATGGTTGGTTGGTTGGTTGGAATGGTTGACCAAATGTGATTACTTTGCGCCATTCGGGCAATACACATGCATACACGTTTCGCCTCTCCGGAACAGGATCTGGAACACTTTGATTGATGATTGTTCTTGTTTTCTGGGCCAGTTTTTTTTGTAGTTGTTGCTTGGCAGGCATGTAAGCTGGTGACGGAATTGGAAAATTCCAACCATTCACCAAACCATCATACCAACGTTTGTTCCTTTCATATGCTATCGCTTTCGTAAGGGTAGGTTTTTCGTGCTCACGTCATGCTAAATCACGAAAAAAAACGTTCTAATCGCGGACGAGGGGGAAGGAACATTCCAAGAGGGATGGTGTGGGAGCCTCTTCCACTTGAAATGGAAATTTCACATTCCACAAATATTCATGAGCTTTAGTTGTTTAAGGACGAATTTAGCCTTAGAGCTTTAGGATTTTTTTGTTTCATTCTTTCCTCAAATCGATCCAGCGCTTTGTGCGAGTTTGCCTGGTTAAGTCTTTAATTCCTTACGCAAAAAGTAGGTGAATCACTTAGAGCTAGCTTAGGGAAGATATCAACTGAATGAAGTAGTAATTATGCTCTTAAAACTTAACGTCTAAACTTGATAGCATAACATTATTTCTAAAACTCACAAGTCACGCTGGTCGGCCGTGTTCATATTCGACAGAGCACAAGGCGAATGCCTACAAAACCGGCTGACTCTCCTCTAAACAGCTGCCAGGCCAGGTTGGTGAGCAAGCGAGCGTTCGACAAGAAGAAGACTGCGAATCATCGGCCCGTTGCCAAACAACAACATCAGCTGCTACTGCACTGTTCGAAAGCTGTTTCGAAACGACATTTATCACCAAAATTTATTAAAATTGCACTACCACAAAACCCTTTTTTTTCGTTCCTCTTGCTGTTCCAACAAAAGGGAGCGTGAAAAATGGTTGCCATTCTCGAAAAAAAGGTGGAAAAATGTGCAACAACCGCTGTAACCTACCAGGAACCGGTTCCAGCAACACCAGCACGCGCGTCCTTTGTGCCGTTAAGGACTCGAAAAAGGATACGGATCGCGATGTAACCTTGAAAAGAATGAGCGAGAGAGGGAGGGAGCGAAAAAGGGAGAAACGAAACTGCAAACCGATGCAGATGCAGTTGTGCACGCGAATAGGTGGAACGATTAACTCTGTATATGTGTGCTCGCGCGTGTACGATCGCGTTTTGTGTTATACTCTTTTTTTTCTTTCTTTTCTGTTTAATTACACGCAACCATTTTTCCGAAGGATAATGATTATCAGCAGGCACGGCAAAACGGGGAACCTATTATCCTTGGCGGCATTAGTTGCGGAGTGCAACCGAAACCGGAGTGTGAATGGAATGTTTTCGGAAGGAACACGCTGCATGCGTGGTATGGAATGGCCACGGAGGAAGTAGAGCACAGCGTGGTGGTTTTTTTCTTCTCTCTCCTGTATGTGTGCTTCTTTGGGTCCAGCAAACACCATCAGATAATGCTGTGTGCGATCGGTATGCAGGATTATTACTGCGTGTTCCGTTCCGCCCGTTTTGTTCCGTTGCACGAGTTTTATCCTTTTATGTGTAGCATGTTTCTTTATTAGCGCTTGTTTCTTTCTTCTTTTCCATTCAGTTGGACGCAGCGGGCTTGTGTGCTCGTGAGCGTGAATATTTCGCAAAAATAGGATATGCCGTTCCTTAATGCGGAATGCATGAGAGAAAGTATTAGGCAGAAAGGGGAACAGCGCGCTAAACAGTGCCTGGCAAAAAAATGGAAACACTTATCACTTTTGGGTAAAGCAAAATGATTTTGTTATCAAATATTTAAGCTTTATAAAGTTTATATTAACTTGATACGTGTTTCAAGAAGTTATATAGCCTTTTTGTTATTCGTTAAAGTTTAAGAGAAGTTTATGTTTTGTTAATCAGAAACTATTGCAAGAATTTAATATTGTCAAGTGAGGATTCGTTAAAATAATATGTCTGTTGATAAATAACTCGGAATAATTTTAATCAATACAATTATTTGTTGGAATGTTCACAAAAGCTGGTTGAAATATTTCCAATTTCCAAACTGAAGTCACCAAATACCCCATTACTGATACTTGCATCGAAAGTCTTCTTTAAAAATTACAAGAAATGATATGAAATTGCATATTTACTGAAAAAGAACTAAAATAATTTTTCGATAAACTTAGATATTATATCAAATGTAAGTTCAGAAATTGCTCAGAAAAAAGCCAATATTACTACTGTTGCATTTAATGTGTCCACCATTGTATTACATCGAATCGAAATGATATCCCATCGAGAATCTGAACCTTCAAGGACAATCGTTCCCGTTTGATCGACATCCTTTTTCATCATCGCTGCCCTTGCCATTGTTTCCTCCCTCTGGCATTCACTGCAGGGATGCTAACTCACACAACAACCAAAAAAGAAAAAAAAACCTATACCGTTCGTCCCTCTCGTTACCATCCGAGCTGGCACTATTTTTGTGCAAATGTACGCATATTTTGGTTAGTTTTGACGACAAAACAAAACAATTACCAAACTTTGATACAATCGTTCTTTTTTGTTTGCTTCTTCTTGTTGCGTCCCTAAGTCGCCCTTTTGTTTGTTGTTTCGATCATTTCGGTACGGTTGTGCCGAAACCGAAAACGGAATGCAGTGGTGTACTGTAAGCTGGAAGGGTAGCAACTCCCTTTTTACATGCATCCTTCCCGAGCACGTTACAATGATATTTTTGTTGCAAAGTTTGCGAAAAACGGGAATCCTTTCTAGGGGTTTTCCCCTTTTTTTTCTTGCGACAAAGACACACAGCTCGGTTCGATCGAGCATCGATAGTTGTCAGTTTCGTTACGGTTCATTTGCACGCAGTGCTGTTTGCTGGGTGGAGTAGAACCCACCGAACCGTCCACGGTTACTCAATGTAACGGGTGTAAGTTTCCAAACTTAACCTACAATTGCAAAAGTTCGAGTAGTTTTGCTGCGCACATCAATTGTCGCACAAAGGCAGCGCTTCAAGAGGGGTTCCATAATTCTGATTAAAATGAAACGGGAATAGAATAACGAGTGAAAGGGCGCTGTGTCGTCGTAAAAGAGACAGCAGAGAAAGAAAATTGCCAATAATGTTCTGTCCTGGTGCGTACCATACACAATGAAATCGATCCCAAACCGCACCACCGGTTATGAGGTGCACTTTTGTAGCAATTGTTTTCCGGCATTCGTTCGTCGGCACATACATCCTGTAGGTTGATAAAGATCCCAACAATAGACCCGACTTGATGTTTGGGATTTGCGATAAGAACTGCATAAAATACTTCAATCCGATCGGGCCATAAATTTGGTCCGTCAGAGCAGAGTCAGTCGCTCGGTTGGTGACAATGTGCAAAGCCTGATGGTTGTGGTTATGGTTGTAGCGAAAATTGCAATCTGCCATCGTTAGTCCAATACTCGAATGGGAGGAAAAAGTCAGCACGAGATCAAGCCAGCTGTACCCTTGCAGGAAGCGCCAGTTGGTGATTTGTGCTTATGGAAATGTGTGTTCTGCTGGATAAGCTTTTTTTTGTTTGATGAAAGAATTTCCTGGATGGTTTGAGTGAGAAGAAATTTCCTCACTTTTGTTAAAAGAAATGAGTTTGTAGTAATGCGAAACGAGCATTCGATGGTTGATTGAAGACTTTAAATGGAAATAACAAAGAGAGTTTTTTTAATTATAAAAATATTTAAAAGGAAAATTATTAAAGTATAACAAAGCTCAAATGATTCGATTTTTTCCCGACACGAATAAAAATATTATAAGCTCAATACGGACATCGTTACTTATATTAAAAGGACAAAAACAAAAAACAGGAACATAAGAAATTGGCAAAAAAACTAAAACAGGAAATAATTAACAAAATCGAACTAATAAGGACTACTTCTTAAACAAGTACAAAGAAAGTACATATATCTTAGAAGAAGAGAAAAGCAAAACACAACAAAATGGATTACAGACTAAAACAGCATTTTTAAAGAAAAATTAAGTAAGAAGGAACAAACTGTTTCAGCAACATAAAGAGTATAAATAAGAAAACAAAAAAGTATCATGAATTATGTTAAAAACCTCCAATCGTAAAATTGACTATGTAAGGTGTGAACGATATAAAAAAGTATTAAAAGTAAATTATTGACTAAAGAACAAAAGGTCAAACTGATGAAACATTAGACCATATTCATTAACGAAGATAATTGCCAGTTTCCCTAAACAAATGGCAAACCGTCAGCCGTCTAAACATGCTGCTTCCGGTCTGTAATCGATCGAATTTACGTTAGCAAACACCGGCGCCCAAAACACATCGAAACACATTTCGCAAACATAGAGCACATTGAAAGGAAGAGAAGGAACACAACTTTAACAAACTAACAAACCGAACAGCAGCCAAACAGGAAGGAGACAAAACACTAGCAAATTGAAAAGCAACCAACAGAGAAAAAAAAGTGTACGTAAAGCTGTTCCGTGCAGCAAAGGAAAAATGGCGGATATGCAACGAAACCAACCACCCGGTGCGTGAAACATTCCATTTCTGCTTTCGTCCGTGCTTCGTGCCTAGGTTCCGGCGTTCCGGCTAGAGTACAGGACGATCGATAAAATTGCCCCCCCTGCACAGTTCCGTCCCCTCCCTTTAAGCCTACTTTTCAGCTCTTTCCATCAATCAACGGCTCAATCACTCTTGAGCACCTAATACAAACGTTACCGATGGACGCACTTCTAACGGTCGAAATCGACCGTAAATGCTGTTAACCTTTCGGGTGTATGTTTTTTTGCTCTTTACTCCTCTACCACAACACCAGAACCTATACTGTTGAATGTTTGGCAAACTGGCGCTTGGCAAAAAAGAGGAAAACTCACAAAAAAACAGGATACAGGATACGCAGTCTTTCTATCGCGAAAGGTCCCTTTGTGTTAGGTCCCGTCGGCAGGTTTTGCAGGTCCCATGTTCCGGCCTTGTCGGCGAAGCATCAGCGAAATGAGTGGCATCTGTTTCAATTACCGGAAGACATTCGGAATTGTGGAACATTCCTAGATTCCTGGAAGTAACCGTTGTCCGTTGTGAAGCAGCGAGCGCCCTCGAAATTGAAAAGAAAAAACAGGGCCGCGAGTTCCGTTTCCTTTCATCCCTAAACATTTAAACCTCCCCCCACACACGGCCGCTTTCTTTTTTGAGTAGCGTGATCTATTGCGTAATATTTCCTTCCGCGTGCACATGGCCTGGTTCGAACGGTGTTCCCTTTTCTTCCTTTCTTCTACGCTGCCGTTCTTTCCGTTACCAGCGCGTCCTTTTTGCTCACGTGTTTGCATCCTGCCTGATGGTCATATGGTGTGTTGGTGTACTTTTTTATGCTATTTTTTCCACAATCGAAGAAAACGGAACCTGCTGGTGTAGTGAGTGGCAAAAAAAACGAAAAAGAAAAACGAAACATGTCCTTGTTGCAAGGATACGCCGCCTGCTATCGATAGCACGCACCGTACGGTGCCGATCGCCGGGTACTTTCTTTTCCCGAGGCCACCATCATAAGCATCATAAGCTGGTGCCGGTGCTGTAAGGATAAGCACAAACCATGATCCATGAAGTGTCTGCAGATGACAGACGAAAAATATCGATGGTTTTGCGTTACACAAACAGAACGTACGGCAACGGTGGCACACACAGGATGGTTTTGCCGATGGCGGATCTAAAACGCGCGTTTGAATATTTATTGCCCAAAGCTTACGAGTTGGCGAGGCGCACATTGAGGTTTTCCAGAAACAGTTTGCTTTTACTGAGCGTATGTGTGTGTGTGTTTGGGGGCTTTTTTTTCTCCTCCCTTCATGATGTCAGATGCGACAAGACGGCTCTTTTGCCTAAGCTAGGCGAGTCTTTCGAGCTCATGTCTTTATTGATGATGTGTCACCACGATTTGCGGGCGTCATTTTTTTTTTGTTAAACCGAAATCGTGGCACTAGGTTTGAAATGTTGGAGGTCATATGAGGGCATCGGGAAACGTCATATTGGCATATGTTTAAGGAAGCAATATAGGATAAGAATTTATTTATTTAAGAGCAAAAGATGAATCTTTTACATGTCGGGACTTAGGCAAATAATATAAATTTATTGGTAATTCAATTAATTGTTGGGTACATGAAACTGTCATCTCTAAGAATACCTGACAATTCTTAAAATTAAATAAAGTAAATACAATGATATCAAACAATAACAAATGTAAAATTGAAATTCATCGAAATACTCTCAACGGAAAGCCTCTCTTGGTACTCTTAGCTAGTACGAATGATTGAACAAAAAAAAAAAAAAAACACTTTCCTGCACGTGCAAACGATTGATCCTAACCGAAGTACGCCGAAGCTTTCTCTATTTGCTTCCCTTCCAACAGTTAGAAGATGGTGTTGGAAAATTGTGTAGGAATGGAAATTTGCAAGCGGCTTTCTTTTCCTTCTTTCGTACCGCCGTCAGATGCAGATCCGACCCCGATGTGTATGGGATCAACAGCAGCTGAAAAGGAAAACACACACACAGCCGAAAATATGGCTGCCAGTGCCATCTCACATCCTTTGCAGGTGATTGATTTTACTTCCTTCCAGTTGTGGTATGTGTACATTTTGTTTGCCTTTCTCTCAATCATCGAAATATCCAAACACCCTTTTCCATTCGCAAAACGTTCCAATAAGCGGGCGTGTGGAGGAAAAAATAAGATTCAAACGAATAATAGGAAAATCGGACTCTTCTCGGAAAATGGGAGCGAAACCGTACATCCGATACAGGCTGTTTGCTGCAGACGTTCAATTTCGGTGTATTTTCCCGGTATTGGCCCTGAAGGGAAAACACACCTGCACACAGAAGCACACTTTGAAGCTTTTAAGTGGTCGAGGAAAAGCCGAGGGTGGGAGGTGGGAAAACAAAATTCACTTGAAAGATGAAGAAAATATCCTTGGCGTGCGCTTCGGTGGCAGGGGGTTTGGAAGGTGTTTGATGGAAAATCATATTTTTGCACCTTCGGAATCAACCACTGCCTGAGGATGGTGCTTTCATATTGAGTGAAAAAGATTTTCCGTTGTTTTTTTTTTGTTTGCAACTATGCAACTAGGAGAAGTAAATGAAAAGTATGTTCAATTTCTTCTCTAAGGTGGCAGATGATGAGTGTTATCGATATTGGATGGAGTCGGAAATTGATACATCTTTTTTGCTATTTTGTTTAACTTCCTGTTATATTAAGTGAGAAACAGATAGAGAGAGAGAATGGAAGAGAGAAACATCTCACTTGTCGCTTCGATCTGAAAAGCGAGTAGAAAAATTGGCCTTTTTCCTTGCTTTTGCAAAGCGATATTTCGCTCCGGAACGTGTCGGAAAAGTCATTAATGCTGCTAATGGGCCAAAAGTGAAAGAATGGCGCTTCTCGAAGCCGGGCAGCCAACACGCACACCAGCACCTTCTCGGGGGCCATTTTGGACGGATGAGCGATGACTAGAAGCGAACAATTGCAATCGATATTCATTCATGTTCAACGTCAATTCAGCACACGACACCCCCGTGTCCTCTTGGGGACGGTTTGTTTGTGAACGGGCACAACTTTCCTGGACGAACCGAAACAAAAAAAAAACATGGAGACGCACAAGAAAAACAAAACAAAGCTGTATTCAGGGTTGCCTGTGGTGATGAAGTACGGGGAAAAGCAAATGGTTGCGCCTGAAATGATGTTTTGACAGAACTCATTTGTTAATGGTTGTACGAAATCCACAAATCGGGCTTTTCCCGTAAAGGAAATTGGTTTCCACTGTCGATTGCGTTTGTCGATTTTGCTTCTGCACAGCTTTCCCACAGCGTTACTCACGGTGGATACTTACATCGATCCAGTGCCATCCAGTGAACCGTGGCGAGATTTATGCTCAATTGAAATCCTTTTAACGGTGGCAAATAATTAATGATCTCGAAAGGCAGCCAGTAACGCGCGGTTCCCATAATTCACGCAAACCAAGAGGCGTGTTTGCGTTATCCAACAACCCACTCGGATGTGACAGATCGCGTTGCCTGGCGTTGCGAGAAAAAAAAAAGGATACGCATCCGGTTCGCGCTGCAAACAATACTGGTGTGGACATTCTGGAATTTCTTATCTATTTTTGTTTGTACCGACCTCCATCATCCCATCACGAGCTCCTTATCAAGAGGACGGAAGCTTCCAACAATCCGGACTCACTCACGGGCTGCTTCTTTACGAACTTTAATTACCTTCGTAAACACGTCGGCGCATTTCGTGACACGCACGCTTCTGTACGCGAGAACGGCGAAAAAATGTGTAATTTTTCGGGTGAAAATGTTATTAGGTGGAAGCACACATTCACACACACATTATTGATGGGCGTTTGCTTCTTGCGCATTCGACTTCCCTCCGGTGCAGGCGAGTAAACATAAAACACTTCGTTAATGGGTTTGGGCACTACCGGGACCGGCCGTTGATGGAGGTGTTTAGTAGGTTGATTTTGTTGTCTTTTATTGGTTGAGGGGGTTGGTGCTATAAGGGTACGATTTTCCGTTAATATGAATGTCGGACAGGAATCACATCGAGTGAAGCATTTTCACGGTTGGAATTAAGGAGTACTCGGAGATCAAAATGGTCACAGTTGGTTCTATGGCTGTTTGGACAATGGTAAAAATTGTTTCATATTTTATTAATTTTATATTTAATTATATTTTTGGAAAGAAAAACTGTTAATTCATTTTTTACAATCAAATTGTGATTTTCCAATTTATGTTCATAAAAATATTACCAGAATTGGACTCTTAAAATCTAATCAACGTGAAGAAATTTACCTAAAGCAATCAGCGACCATTGTGTCTCGAACAGCACCTGATTCCGTTTTGTTCCTTTTCTCCAACACTCAGCTAATTTTAGTGTTTGATTTTCCCAAACATACCCCGAAACACATTAACACCCTGCAACACCATTTGCCAGCACCCCAGAAAGGGGTAGCACACCAATTGTACGTCTATCATACCAGCTTTTAATTACTTTGTTAGTTCTACCGCGAGGACATTCTGCTGGTGCGAATGGAAAGCATTACCGCAACGCAAGAGCACAACTAGAGCGTACCAGCAGCGGAGTTTAGCAGTAGTTTCCCTACAACCAGGGTGGTTAGTCGTCAGTTTGGGGTGTTTTATTTTCGGGACGTTTAATTACCTTCATTCTACCTATCGCATAATGATGTTTGGTAAGGGGATAAAAGTGGAATTATTTCCACTGTATGAGGGCAGGTGTGTGTGGCTGTCGCCATTGATGCAATGCTCGAGTTTGGAAGTTGAACGTTATAACAAAATGGTGCAAATTTTTATTATTTAAACACGTGAAAAATATCTTTTGTTCTTATCGGCTTTAGGGGGTAACGTTACCAGATAGCGGGACGAAGAGGACATCAATTTAAAAAAAGGAATAAAAAATCCATTAAAACAAAGAACCAAAATCACCTGCATGAACGACACCCTCCAGAAACAATCATTTTCCCAATGACGTATCTTTCATACCTTTCTAAACGTTTCACTGTACATTTCCTTTACCGATGACAGGTTTTCGCTTACAGCTGAATAAACGTACTCCGATACAACTTGGGTTTTTATTTTTACGTTCATTTGACATTCTGAACGTAAAAGAAATTATCGCCACTGTCAACACGCTTGTCAGCCGGTTCAAGTTCAAGAGGTTCGGCATTGTTTAGACTAAGCACGCGGGAGGCAAAAGCCGTCCATTGCGCCCCAAAAGTAATGCCCCATGTTTCGGTCTGACAGCTCTAATTAAAACGATACGTATTTCTTTTTTACGTGCCCGTACGGTGAGGGTTGCTTCCTGTTGAGGGTTTGCATATTATCATGGTTAAGTTTTTGACGGTTAATTGTGACATTGTGAGCAAGAAGAGAAAAAACAAGGCTTTTTGGTTCATTTTCGGGATAAGCATAATGTCCGTTTTTTAATAATTAAATGTGAATTGTGAAGGATTTCGTTTGGTATTTCTCATGTTTTTCGAACTAAAGTATAAACGAATATGTTTCTAATGCTTTATCTTTATTTCCAGATCGCTTCGAGAGCTATCTCATCTTTGACACCGGTGTCATTTTCATTACCCATGATGGCGGTTAGCAACTGGCCAAATCGTTCGCACCGTTCCAGCCAGGAACGCCACAAGAATGTCGTAAAATGTTCGCACACCATACATCACACGGGGGAATGCACCGTACGAACCGTTTGCAGTTGCGCAATGATCACCTTTGAACGGTTATTCCCAACACCGTCAGCTGGTGAACCTAGCCCAGGTGCTAGGATGGGTCCCCGAATAATATCGATTGCATGAAAGACCTCTCACAGCGAAAGCCGAAAGATAATGTGTGTCCCTTTGCGAACAAAAATGCCAACGCACACTGGGTTTAGGGGTAGGGAGTAAAAGTAAACAACCCCAAACCGCAAAACCCGAGCACCGTAAACGGTCCCCGGGCCAACGGTGGCAACGGGGCCTACGGGGTGATAAATTTGGAATATTTCACACATCATAAAACGTCACGCAGTCAGCTGGAAGGAATTTTCCCGATATTACGATATGGTTTTTGCAACGAGACGACGGGAGAAGGTTGTGCGATAGAGGAATTCAATTAGATGGCCACTGCATCCATACCCGGGTACTGCAGCTCTGGCAAAAATGCGTGTTCCCATGGACCCGATGACGACGACGACGGCGGCGATGGTTTTTATTAGTCTGACACGCTGGACGATGCGATCATGCACACTCTGGATTCACACCTCCGCACCAATGCCATCGAGTGTGAGTGCACCGTGTCCTTCCCGCTGTGTACGTACGGGAGTGTGCGGTTCTGTCATTTATGGCTACGGTTTTTATGACATGGTTCATCTTCGTACGTGAAGCGCAATAAAAGTAAATATGACGAGGCTAATCGAAGCTGGGTGTGTGTGTATGCGGAGGTACAATTGCAATTTTTATTGCTCACACAGAACGTACACTACCCCCGGAATGACATAAAACTGCTCATTATCACCTCCTACGGTAGTGCGCTGCAATTAGTCCCGGGTTCTTTCGGTCCATCCCAACGGAGCAATGTTCGGGTGTTTGTGTCCTGGCTTTTTCTCGTATCTTCTTCCATTTTATTGAAGTTTTAGTTGCCGGCTTTTTCTGTGTATGAAGGATATTATGATTATTATACACACTAGTGCGCAAACACCAGGATTCTAAGGACATGGAAATGGAAAGAAGAACCCAACAGTCATAACTAATCTACTTAATGCGCTTTCAATTATGTTAGCCGGTGCACTAAAAACGCTCCCAGTGCTTCACGCGAAGCAGCTTTTTCTTTCGGCCTAAAGCATTGAACAATCGTAAGAAATTAATCATAATTTCAGCTCACCAATGTACTCATAAACGGAACACGCACGCAAAACCTTTGCCTTACGCATAGCATAACTACAAAACTTTTATTATAATAAGGAACTTTTCTCTTGTATTATGCACCTTTAAGGTTTTTAAGTCTTAGTTTATTTTGTTTTATGCTGAAAATGCTCTGTATGCTCATTGATATTAATTAGTTTTGTTGTTATATTTTAGAATTTTTTTTGAAAGCCCAACGAAAAAAGAACAATTAATTGAAATTATAATAATCATAATAAGATACATTATCTGCTTCATTCTGTTATTTATAATAATATATTGCTTTGTTTGCTTTCAACATAACAATGTACAATGCAAAGAAGTACTGTTTCAAATTCACTTGAGTGTGGCACCAATTTCCCATGGAAATCTTGAAGGTTTCGTTCCTTTCGAATCGTACAATACTTTCAACAGCTCATTCTTAACCGTAAGCCCCCCTGCTATGCGAGTGCACCCTCTTTGTTCCTCTGTTTTTTTTTTCAGCACACTGATTAAAGCTTACAATCTGTCACAAAAGAATACAGAAAAAAGTCCTTCAAGTTTGCAGGGAGTAGGAACCAAACAAAAAATAAA
>KI422692.1:0-21288 GCA_000473375.1 Anopheles culicifacies | reverse complement strand
TTGGCCGTTGGCCCGCGATTTGTTTTTCCTTCCTTGCTCGCTAAAGGTGGCCGAGCAAATGGGTGTTACGTTTGTTTTTTTTTGCTTCTTTTTCTTGTCGCTGTGAAATTGAACACTCACACTAATTACGCTCTACACCTAACCAATCTGTTATTGCGAGTGTGGGTGTGTATTCGTGTAATTTTCTTGCTGTTAAGGTGGAAATAGACTCATTAAGGGTTCTTTAGGACAGACGGCAATATGGTATTGGGTGGGTAAAGGACAACGAACGTGAGTTGCAATTAAATGTTTTATAGTTAGTCGAGGTTCGGAGCGGTCGCGAGCCATCGTGGTCAAAGATCACATACCCAAATGTTTGTAACGAAACGATCAATAGCATGCAGCACAAAATAGTACCATCATCAGGTTGTTCTAAAAGTCGTTTCGGTTTTATATTTTATATATTTTTTGTTTTTCTTTCATTTTGTTGTAGTCTTTGATACCTGTTATTTCATTTTAAAAATACATAAACTTATCAAACTATGCTTCACAATTTTGTATACATTTTTTTACACACCTCAAGCATAAGCAGTGTTTAATCTTCATGTCATTTATTTACTTTCTTAGCAACCGTGATAAGTCAACACCGCTCGGTAGGAAAATACGATCAACAGAACGACATTCACATCATGCACGAATACAACCGTGACACACGAGGTTCGGAAGAGCAAAACGGAAACAATGTTACTCAAAGCATGAATTTGCACGACGATGGTGTATGGTAATAAATCTTGTACAGTAATGTTGGCGTAATGTCAAGGTCGATCACGTGCGAATTAAAAGAAAATAATTTAAAAAAAAAACGCAGGAATAGGTGATTGTTGGGAAAGTTTACCCCGGACGGGTTAATCACATAATGTGCGTTGAGATGTATTCACACTGGTGGAGAGGAAAGTCGTAAAATGAGATGAATTTTAATGCTAAACGTTTTATTTGCTTCGTCTTTTCCTTTTCCTGATGGGTAATACTTTTTCTCCTGCATATCATAAGAAAAAGGTAAAATATCTGCATTTGTTTATTTTGTAAGCGTAGTATAAATTATTGACAGCCAGAGGCGTTTTAAGATCATTTTATAGGAACAGGAAGAGCGTTACCATCGTAGCGTTGGATTGGACCTTTTTTTCTTCATCCACGTGACGAGACCTTCTGATGTGGTTTTAGCTTCCTTCTGTGCGTGCATAGCTACTCCAGAACCCGAGTAAAGCTGTTTGTTATTTTTTCTTTCTACACAATTTCTCTCGTATATTCCCGTTTTATGATCTCGCTGATCGCGATCTTGCATCGCAACGGCTCGCTGTCGCTGGGTCTGTTTGCTTCTTGTTTATCCACAGTAGACGATAAAATGGCAATTAAACGACGATCACTTCCATCCAGCGCTTCTCTTCTGCAGCACTGTTCACCGTTGATGCATAAAAGCAAGCTCCCAACTCCCGAAAAAAAAAAAAACGTGCAGGAAAACCGGTTCGGTTGTTGATATCTGCATTCCCTTCAGCGACACACTGGTTCCGGCTCAACGGGGCAAACCGTCAAAACATCCTCGAATCTCGATGAAGTGTGCTGTAAGATGATGCCTCTCAGAACCTTCCGCTAGCAGCGCACTGTTTCTAGTGCAAGATTCAATAGGATTTATCAAAATAAACATCCGCCCGTGTGGGCTCGTCTCTGGCAGCACGAGGAAGCGGACGATCCGTCTTGTTCGATAGCGATCATCACCCTCGCGCCAAGCGATGGATTGGCCAACGTCCAGCCAAAACGTTGCAATAAAGATGAGGTTGGAGTTGTTCCAAAAAAAAAAGGAGCGAAAAAACCAAAACACATAACAAGAATATTAACATCGTGAGGCAATCAACCGACACGTTGCATCCTGTTATGAAATGGGATCTTTATTTCGTTCTACGTTCATCAGTAAAGGTGGTACACAATCGCATGCAAATCCGCTCTCACGAATATATAGGGGAGGGTTGTTTTAATTTTATCACCGACCTAATTCACTAGCAGGAATTCATCACCGTGTTAACATGCGGTGTACTGGCGCGATGGTTGGAAAAGCTGGGCGAGGGAAAATTTACATTCTCAGGTGAGTGACGTTACCGGTGCCCACGTATGTGATGTAGGAGAAAATGTACCGCGAATTGGCCACTCTGGTCACGATTTTCGCTGTCGGTTTCGTGATGAGAGATGCTGTAGAAAGGATGAGGGATTAATTTTAGCTCTAGTCACCATGTCAATGGGGATTCGTTGTGAATCAGTTGGAGCTAAAATCTGTACAAAGTGCATCTTAGGATAAAATAAAATGAAATATAAAATTTGAAGCTAAAAACAAACAAAAACTAAGGAAAAATTACATTTTTCTTTTATTTATTTCAAGTTTTAGCTTTATGATCTGAAATCTTGAGTGAATTCTGAATTGAGAAAAATCTTATTTTTAAAGCGTGATTTCCTTTGCTCGTAGAAGCAATACTCCATCGTTTGCCGAGAGCTCTCTACAGGCAAGATGGAAAAGCTATTGACAATCCTCTTACCGTGGTAGGAAATTATCAATTCTCAAACATCTTTAGAACACGTGTCTACCCAAGAGGATCAAGTTAAAACCGTAGGGCTTGTTGTTTTCTTTTTTTCACTCGCGGCTTCTTAGAACAGCATAAGCACGGGCAGCAAAGGAAGAAAATCCGTACGCTGCCTCCGCCTGGAAGACTCCGATCAGCCGTTTACAGCCTCGAGAAGCGTAGCGTGTGGCTACGTGCCCGTACGTGTTTGTACGTGATTCCGTGGCCGTGTCATCATGAGATGCGGGAGCCCGCAACGAGTGGACAAGACGAGCGCACGGCGACGAAAATGGAACCCAACATGGAGAAAGAGCCACAAAGAAACTACAAAAGCCAGCACAAACAAACACCAAACACCCTGTGGACATAGGGTCGCCTTCCAGGCCGAGGGATGCGCGCACACTGGGGGCTGGCGTTGTGGACAAGAACCAGTTCCAAAAGGCTCCCAAAGCCTCCTCGCCATTCCGCCACATCTGCTTTGGGCCCTTTTTCACAGTGCAAAAGACAACGTCTCCGCCACTCCTCAGCCCATACTCTCGGCGTCCGTGGTGGAACATCCCTTGCACATAAACACAAACGTTTCGATTCCGAGATCGTGTCCTCACTTTCTTTTCAAATGCCCTCATCCCCGCTATTGGTCACCCTTTGACTATCCATTGCAGCCCGTGGTAGCCTCGGGGCAAAAAAGAAACCGAGATCTGAGGCGTGATCACGGTGTGGTTGGAGAACACCCTCCCCAACCACGGTGTGGAGGGTGGATGGGGGGAATGGCGACGATCAGTGGAGGCTGAAGAAAGGGGGGGGGGGATATATCATTTTTCCGTTTATGTTTATCCACTCACGCTTCGCGCACATCTGATTATTATTCTCGGGACGTTGCAATCAAAGCGCGAGAGACCCAACTACTCCAGGCCGTGCCTAACTGGCCCACCGTCACTTGGTGATTTCAAAGCTGGTGACGAAAGACGGTGGTGGAAGAGGAAAGACGTTGTTGGCAGAGTGGCAGCACAGCCGAGAAACCTTTACGATGGAGCAGCATAACACAGCTGAGAGGTATAGGCCGGTCTCCAAGACATAGGCCCACCGATGGAAAGCACGGCAGTGAAGCAGTGCAGCCCTTATGCTGCAAAAACCTGTTTTTCTGTCTTTTTTTGTGTGTGTGTGTGTGATTATATATGCTCGCCTTGCTCCGCTGTATGCTGCGGGTGCACTCAAGAGGGTGTTTCTTGCCATGGCCACGGATTTCTTGCTTTTATTCCGGGGAGAACACTCACAGGTTATGTATGTGTGTCTGTGTGTAAGTAGTAAAGCTCGCCAACATCCAACTCGGGCACGATTAAGTATGCTTCGTACTTCTCCATATGTGTACGGATCGGTTTTTATTTTGCACAGTTTTGTTTTGTTTTTCGGCTATTTTCTTCCTGTTTTGTTTTGCCTTTTCTTTTGCCTGTTTTGTTCGTTTTGTACAGCTTCTCTTTCTTACTTTCTTTATTTTGTGTGCGTTTTAGTTTATTATAATTCTGTTTTTATTTGGGTTTAGCACAGAACTAAGACAATTTATTTATGCATATGACTTTCGTAATGAATTCTGGTTTACTGGTTTGTTTTCAACTGTTTAATAAATAGTGTTTTTCTTCCTTTATAATTGTTTTTCATTTTGTATCTAGTTGGTTTTTATCATTAGTTTAGAACATAAGGATATTGTTTTTTTTTCTTGAATAATATTATATTATTTAATGATTTGTGCAATAAGGAGCATTATTTAATATAATTTTAATTTTGCAACTTTATTTTTGAACAAAAATCTAAAATTTTAATCTTATAAAACATTATTTCGTAAGGTACACCAATTCGACTGCAACGTGAAAAAAAAACATTATTCGGAACCCTTTCTGAAAAATTCGACGAGCCTGTCGTCGGTGCCAACGAAAAACAATCCGCCGTAATGTTTACTGTTTCGCCCCGTTTTGTGTGCTTCGCCGTTAGCAGTTTGTTTGTTTTAGTTACTTGTATGCTCACGACAAAACGCACTTCCATTGCCATCACCAGCAGATTCCTCACCTATTGCAGCCAACACCCTTCAGTCTTTCTAAGACTCATCAGTACAAGCAAGATAGGGAACAAAAAAAAAAAAACTCGGCGTCAATCGGTAACTGCTACCAGCAGCTTCTGGCTGACATGGAGCGATGGCAACGCATAAAATTTACAATCCACTCCCTGACCAGAATGCGCTAGCAGTACCAGCAGCATTTGCGTTTTCTTGCGCATCTTGCTCGGTTCTCTTGTGTGATGTTGGCTTTTTCTTCACTCGTTTTTCGTTGTGAATCTTTGATTTTATCCACAAATGAAACGGATAACGTGTTTTCTCTTACGGTGATAAAGCTTGAAGGCGAGCGAATTGCAATTGTGGTAAGGCGATGCGAAATCTTCTTGTCACATGTCATCGTGAGATGTCACCGGCAAACGGGGTCTTCAAGATGTTTTTCGTGTTCTTTTTTCGGACAATTGGACACAGTTCACAGAGAAGAGAAGGGAAGGAAAAGTAAAATCAAACCAAAGGAAGAAAAAAAAGACTTCGGGCATATCAAGCATCAAACGAGAAGCATAAAGATGACAGGATGGTAAGGATGTTGCTGTTTTCTTTCTCTTACTGGGGCAGTTCAATGGAAGAGCAACATGGGCATGTGAAGGAAAGAAGGAAACCCATCAACGAAAAATGATGATGACGCTCCGGGAGGCTTGGCACTTTTAATACACGTTGCGTGATCTTTAGTTTTGATTTTTATATTCTTTTCGGTGGTGAGAGATCTGCTTGTGTCGTAACTAAAAATGATTGTTATCTATCTTTTTATTTTCTTGGTGTTGGTTTAAATTATTTAAAATCAGTGTGAGAGAATATATTGCTTGTTACCATTACTTCTGAAAATTCATATATTTTTTCTTTGCCATCCTCCGATGTGGTTTTACTTCGAAAAGGCAGTAAACACATCTACGCATGGGACGCAAATACTTGCTCAACGTAAGTAAATGTTTAGCCATACTCAATAGGCTGTCCCTCAATAAATTGAGGCCGTCACCCAATCATCCCAAGAAAATGCTTCTATTCATCGGATAAATAGACGCATATGAAAAAGTAAACTCATCATTACGTTTGAATGTGTATGAAAGCCATATATGTACTCCAAAAACAAAAGAAATGTAGTTATTGTGGAATATAAACGTTGTTAGGGAACTAAACAGAGTAGTTTAGAACACCCAGATTAATTTATTTTTAAACAATTTCAGCAATTTTTTTATAAGAAAAATCCAATCGTTTGTCGTTGTGTGACAATAAACTCAGACTTGTGGCATAAACACAACAACGCAAAACAACGCACTTTCGATGTCAGGAGCGATTGTTTACCACTCACACTCCACTGCCCATCTGCGTATGTGATTGGAAAGCAAAGTTATTGAACCAAATGCCGAATATTGAGCCACTTGCAGCGATGGACGAATTAGGTATTCTAAGCATAACTACCACCCGAAGTTGGGGGTGGTTGGTGTACACACACTTTGAGATAAAAACGCAATGCTTAATGTATTCATCTTTTAGTTGCTTTTTTTGGCAATGCTTCTTCTTTATGACGGTTCCGAGAGGGAGGAGAGATCTTTTTTTTATGAGGAAGTCAACAATGCGATAGAGTCTTTAAAAGTCCAACCGAGGGTTGTGACTGTGATTTCTTTCGGTGAAGGGCCTGGGATGATACGGGGGACACGATATTATGATTGAATATCCTGTCAAGGACAGATAGATGGTTTTCACACCAACATCTCCACCGCGTAGAATCGCATGCCCGTGACTAACGTGTGGATAATGAATGATCAAGAACTTCCAACAGACGTCTCGACTGTGCGGTGATAAATGAACTGCATTTCTGGGTAGTAGTACCGACCATTTTCCGGCTTTATTTGTATGCGAAGCTTTTCCCTCGAGCGTATGCAAATGAGGAACAAAAGCTTTCCCGTTCTGCTGCGAGATTTTCATTCGATTGGAACGCGAAAATGCTACAAATTTGTTCTTTTTTCATTCCCCACTCGGTGGGAATGTATAACGAGAATTCGCTCATAGGTGTATGTGTGCCATTTTTCACGAATTGTAATTAATTCTATCCAAAACAAAAAAAAAAACGAACTTCAACGCACTTTGGTCAATCCACATTCCCGGAAAATTTCCTTGTGCATCGTAATTACATGCAGGAGGGTGTGGAAAACTACCAGCCAACCCTCACCGTCCAGGCCATTGTACCGTGGACCTCATCAATCATAGGACCTGCTTCATTAATCTTCTCCTTATTCCTCCATCACGCTTCTGCTCGCTAAGAAACGCACAAAACTTACAGCAACGAATTAACCAACAAAAAAAAAAGAGAATCAATCCACACCGAGCAGTTATCAAGGGAGTGGCTGGAAAAAGAAAAATAAAATCTCAACCACATCCAAGGCAGGTCGCAAGATATGTGCGTGCGCTTTCAAGTACACCGGATCGTACTATTCCAAAATGACCAGGAATCGTTTTTGTTTAGGAGTCCAGATCGTTTGGAAAATTTCCAGTCTTCTGAGGTCCCGTGACGTAGTCACGAAAATGTTCTTACATCGTTCGACCTGCCACACATTTTGCTAGGTAAACTCAGCACAAATCAAACATCCAAACCAACGACGAACCATAAACGGAACCATACCGGTGTGGGTGTGCCGATGGAAAACGCGTAGCACAAAGCCGCTTAATGGTGGCATTCGTTCTCGACGAGTCAAGCACGCTAAGCCCGAAATAATGATAATTATCATCAAGTTTTACAATAGCACCAGTCATCATTTTTGTGTGTTTCGATTGGGGCCCGACTGATGGAGCTGGAGGGTCTTGCTCTCGGTGTATTGTTCAGCAAACATCACGTGGGAGATGGCCGCCGTGATCGGTTTCGAATGTCGGTTAGTCTTTTTTGTCTTTGGGAAGGTGCGTGTACGGAAAAGAAGAATCACAATGAGAAGGAACCAAGAGCATTAAAGTGTATTATTACGACTCAGAGAAATAGTGAATGGGAGCGTTCTATTAAAGGAAAATTTAAAAATACTAAAATACAAATACAAATTGTTGTAAGACAATAAACTCTTCTAGAAATGTATAACAAATGCAAAGCACAAAGAAGTAAATGTAGTAAATGACAAAAAATGAAAGAAAACTTTTTTTCTACATGTTTTATTCATTAGGTGATCTTTTTTGCATCTTCTTGCATCTTCATTAGGTTCTTCAGTAAATCCATAATTTTATTTACTTTTAAACACTCTTCATGAACTTATCAAGTTAAGGCTTATTTAATAGGAGAAAATTAATTTTAGATTAATCATTTAATGTTCATTTTACACTTATTCTGAACCTTGTTCTATAATTTTTGATGATTTGTTTTAAGCTCTTTGATAATCTGTTTTTTTTATTCATATTTTTTTTATTTCATTTATTTTTTTCGGTGTTCGGTGAATTACATTTCCAATGACAATTGTTGTTGATAAATTTCATGTTTTCTGTGATTACTTATAGCTTTAATGAATGTAATAAACAGTACAGAATTATTTTATACGCGTTTTCATATTCTCAATGCTTGGATCTCAACTTCTTCGTAATTTCTGTGTTCTGTGCCATGCTCGTCGCTCGCTTTATGTTTGCTAACTACCATAATCACGCAATATGCGAAAACGTTTTATTTTTCATCATCCTTTTCTCCGTCCAATTCCCATACCACCACTCATTATAATGCAGATGGAGTAGAATTATCCACATTAGCTACTCATCGGCACAAACGCATCGTATCGGGTGTTCTTACGGCGGGCCCGTTCTTGTTGCGACGAGTGTTCGACGTGCCATTTTTATATGGCCCATGCCGCTCTCTCCAGGGGACCCTGCGTGGAGGTTTCAATGCAGGCAAGAGATACTTATTCCACGACACAACCAAAAGGCACCAAGATCAACGTTGCGCTGCAAGCAGCAACGCGAACCCGAACGGAACACGGAGCGACATTTACAAATTTATTACAGCATCGGTGTGGTGGTGGTTGTATTCTTTGCTCACGATGTTTCTTTTCAAGCCGAGCAACAACAAAAACAAAACCAAAAAAAAAAAATGAAAAGAAAACAGAAGAACGGTCCACAAGAACCATTTTCCTTTGGCTCGGGAACGGGGACCGTAATGAGCATGAAACACTTGCGGACGCGTCTTCACATACATTTCATGCTGGCAGCAAAACCTTCGTGCCAGGGTGCATGGTGTTGTGGCGTGTGGTGTCTGCCTGCACCAGCCAAACCAGCGTTGCATTATGCAATGAGCTAAACTTGTTTGCTTAAACGGAATCACGTTCTCGGTTCCGCTGTTTCTTCGTTTCTCTTCGCTTCTTGTGATCGTTACGTTCTTCGCCCGCAAAGGAGAAGAGTCTTCGACGCACATAATCCATGCCATCAATGCTTGACCTTTTCTTTTTCGCCTTTTTTCTCTTTTCTTGGACTGTTTTGGTTCTTTGGCAGTACTGTTTGTGGAAAAGCTTAATCTGCTTAATTAACAGTCGCCCAATATGTGGATTAATCCGCCTGCCAAGGTTTAGTTTACCCCATTATTCCCTGACACATGCTGCCGATTGCTAATCCTCCAACATGTGGTCATAAACGAAGCAAAAGCAAGCAAAATGTTCCACTAATATCGAAATTGCGTAGAAATGTATGCTTCTTCGCATCGCTACGAGGAGAGGCAGAAAAAAAAACAACAATCTTTTAATAATTCCTCGTATGGGAAGTCATTGCACTGGATCGTTTATTTATTTTCCCAAAGAGAACCATTTTCCTACAATACTACGCGGTACGCAAAGGTAAAAGCAGCTTCAATTAAAATTTAATTTCGTAATTCTTTGGCTCGAAACGGTTTTTTTTTTTATATTTGGGTGCTTCTTTCTGTTTGCTCTCGTTAGTGATCGCGATCGTGCAATGAGGCCTTATTACATGCCCGGAACGAAGTATTGAAGTGTACCGGAGCAAAGGCAAAACTATCTGGAAGTGGGCGAAGGAGAGAGCGAGGAGAGGACTGGACGGGATGGTAAATTAATGTCGAATTTGTTTCTTGATTTCTTCATCTGTTTGTTTCCCTTTTTCGGTGGTGATTGATTACCATCTCGTTCGCTATGCTCCATCTAATCTGTTTAGCTCGTCCAATTTGTGCTTCAATTTACGACAATCGTCCACCATGGACCTAGTAGACTTTTCAATGATCTGTTTTCTTTTCTTTCTCTCCTACCATCACTCGGTTTGGGACTCGTAGGCAATACCTTTTGAAGCAAAAACCCGTTCTTTGGTGGATGGAATGGCAGAAGCAAGCTTTGCACTTCTTCTTGTGCCCCTTAGTGTCGAATGGCTATCCCATTTTTCCCTATTGTTGTTTACCCATATTATTGACGTCCTGTTTATGTGGGTACTACAGTTTGGTTCCTTTCTTCTCTGCACTGTGCGTGTGTGCACTGTTTTCTTAAATCTTCAACAAAAGAGCAAAGAAAACGCCAAAGAAAAAATAGTACGAAACATGAGTGAGAACGCATAAGAAAAAATATGGATTTCTTCAGCAATAAACAGCGAACGAAACGAACGCAAAGAAAGCAGCAGCAGCAGAACATCGACAACAAAAAAAAAAAAAGAGCTGAAAGAGAAGCATGCAATAGCAACAAAATTCAAACCAATTTGAGCGTGTGTTCGAGCGGTTCAGTTTTTCCTCACGGGCACTTCATCATCTACACGTTCCCGGTTCTGGTGCCCCGCTTCGAGGCAAGTGAGGTCCCCGGGATAGACCCGCAGGCACGACGCACCAGCAACGAAAAACCGTGTACCGAAACCTCGAAAAATCTCGATACCAAACGGGTCAAACTAACGAGCTGCAAACCGAAAAACCACACCGCAAACCAGACCACTCGGTCGAGCTCGAGCTCGGAGGAAAAATCAAAGTCCACTAGAACGGTCCATTGGACCGACCAGGGCAAGTGAAAAAAGGGCACCTATGTAAAAGGAACATGCAGCACAAACAACCCAGAAGAGCCAGCACCGAATTCGGGAAACGCCTCCGGGAACGATAAATCAAGCCGAAAAGGTACGAAAGAAACGCTCGAGGGTCTCGCAAACAAGCCCACTGCTGTTCGAGATTTGCCTCTCCTTCCGATGGTTGTTCTTGAAAGGAAAATGGATAGAAGACGACGAGTGGCACTGTGAAGTGATTTCTGGCTGGAATTAGTGGATTAATATTAGGGAAGAGTAAAATAATATTTATTACCGCACTATTATATGTTCGCTTGATTAAATGTGATCAAACGTTTGTGTGATAGAGTGTAAAACAAATGGTACTAATTATACGCTTGCGTGAATGCTAGCTGGTTTTCATTAAAACATCATTAATATCGCTTAAGGATGCATAAAAGCATTTGTTGTTGATTTTTTTAAACTATTAAGTGGGAGTTTTTAGGACAAGAAAATGAACTAAGTGAACCGAAATGAAATTTAATTAAAAAAGTGATGTAAAAAATCTTATTCAAATTAGAAAGCAAAATAGAGCAACAAGTAAAATGAAAAATTAAGAAATCTCATAAATGTAACAGAACTAATCAAAATATTACAATAAAAAACTATCTATTGGGATGCAGCGTTCATGAAACATAAAACAAAAGTTTAATAAAGCTGATCAGAGAAATAAAACGGCAATCGAACAAACAGAAAGAAAACAAGTACAGCGATGACCCAGCTGAGATCATATGTAAAAGAAGCACCCCCTGAAGCGATCAGATGATGCATGGTACAAAAAGCAGTAACAACAGCAAAAAAGGAAACCAAAAAACAAGATAAAACATACGAAGAAAGAGAAAATGAAGCCGAACGTTGGAACAAAGCGTGCACGAAAACGAAAAATTGAAGGAGCTAAGTAAAAAAGAAGCAGCAAGGCAGAAAGGATGGAAGAGAAAAAGAAACTACCGGTAAAAAGAGGTGAAGAGAAGATGAAAACACATAGAAAGAAAGTGGCTGGAATGGTGGAAGACACGGAGGAACAGAACAAGCGAAAAAGTAAGCAAAAAAAGCGATAGAAGAAAATAAGAAAAAAACCGGTTCCGTCTGTTCCGGGCAATGGTGAATCAAAACACCTAACAGGGGTGGTGGTGTTGGCGAATGGGTCGAAGAGCGAGTGGCCCGGTACGGTCAGCAATAATAAACGATGACGACATGATCGGTCAGGCCAGTAGATCATGGTGGGGTCGTGGTGGGTGGGTGGATGGGTGGAAAGAAAGTAGCCTCCGGCAACATGGAACGAGCCCCCGAGAGCAGAACCGGATTTCTTTAGGGTGGCTCAGCAAACGAGAGGTGTTAGAAACCGGTCCTGTCCGCCTCCGGCTCCCTATCCCACAACAATAACCCCCGTGTGCGGCGTGTAAGCCAAGTAGCTTAATTCAAGCGTTTTACAAGCGTCGTCTTGCACAGTTGCGAGCAACCAAGGCATAGGCCGCAAGCCGTCTATCGTCGATGCCCTTCGTCCGACGCAGGCCGACGTCCAGTGTGTGTAAGAGACGCGCTTTTCTGTTTGATTGTACAGAGGAAGCAAAACACTCGTTAGAACAACGCGTCCGAGTAGGGGCGAGTAGATGAGAATGATGCGATGGCCTCATTAAAAACGACGCGAACGAGAACCAGCTGGGTGCAGGCTGCTGAAGTGGACGCGCGTAAGAAAACTTCATGCCCACGGTTTTTTACAGCCCATTAGTATCATGACCATTTGTCACCAGACTCGATTCGAAGACTAGGGCTGTGTCATAATTCGAACAATGGAATAAGAATGGGTTCATGATTAATTTGTCAACGGGTTGTTGTTGTGCGGGGGCTCTGTGATGGAATTCTCTGTTCAAGGTTTGCCCAACTTTACATCACCACGGATAAGGGCTTGTTTCGGCGGTTCCCTTGTTGTAGAATACCTTTTTCATCCGAAGGTCTCAACGGCACCATCATTAGTTTCGATTGATTACACTTTCCCGAAATGTATTCCACCTCGTTCGGGAGTTCCTTCTTTATGCTCTGTTCATTTATTTGTCCGATAAATTGTAGCTCAACCACATCAAAAAACAAAAGGGGGCCATCGAATAGGTTTGGAATAGAATATTCAAATAGATCGCTCCTAGCCCTTATTTCTATTTTGGCGTTCCCGGGGTTTGCCTACAAAACTGGAGAGAAAATAATTTGTCAACGGGACGCATAAAATTTCAATTTAGATTAGCCCGCGTGTTAGCCCGCAGCTCTTCTTCGCGGTGCCGGTCAAAAATAATGAAGGCAAAAATACTGGCAACGGCCCTCCCGAAAGAAAAAAGTGTTGAAGCCACCGATAGAGTGTGTGGTCATAAATTCAACGCCTCATAACGTTTCGTGGGCGCCTTCCCGAAAACAGAAAACAAAAAACGTAATATCAACTCTGAAACAATGCGCTATTAAACGGAAAAATGTGACTATTTTTTCGGATAAATAAATTCCAAAGGAACCCGAAAACAAAACCCGGAAAACAAACTACAAAGATACGGGTGGGTGTACTTTTTTTTGTCTCTGTCTCTTGCACCGGATTCCCTTCCGAAATTCCGGGTCCGGAAGTTACCCCGAAACCTTGAACGAAATCGAAATAGAGAAACGCATCGAAGCGCGATCCACGGTGGTGTAGGCTTTTCTTTTCGATTGGAAACTCCATGCGCGGGGGGGAAAGTCCGGGTGGCAGAAGGAGTCGTCCCGGCCACTATTTAGGGTGCAATGTTGTGGAAAATTGACATGTTTAGTCTTCTATCAAGAGCTCCCTCTACCTTACACCTACGGGGCTACGAAATACATAAAACGTCTCCCCCAAGCATCTCGGTTGGCCCGTGGAGGAGTGTCGAGGATTTCGCGAGAGGCCTATCGAAATGTGAAGGAGTAATTGAATTTTGATGTAAACACATTTCCGTCGATGGCTTTCCGCTCGGTTGGTTACCGTTGCTGTCACTGCGGCACCGGCCTATAACCGGGAGGTCCAATATCGTGCGGGCTTCCGTTCCATTCGGATAGATTTCGCTCGACAACGGGGGGTACTCGGGTGATGTTTTATCAGGTTTTCGTGGGTTGGCCCTGTTCCGAGCAATTCATGCTGATCGAAGTGTGGAATTCTCATCCTTATCGGTGTGATGAGGTACCGTGGGTGTTCCGTAAGTTCAACATTTAATGCTCCATCGAAACTAGAACCGGAACCACGCCCAGCGGACAGTCGAAAGGACTGCTGCGAATTGGTCGTTCGGTGTCATTATAGTCACGTGACGAGTCCACTAAGACCAGTAGAACCAGTAGAACCATTTTAGAAGAAAGAGAAGGTTCTGGGATCTTCGCCAAATACACTTAAAAGCCAAGGATAGTCAAACTCCTCTGGACATTCACTTGAAGACTGTTTAGAGTCACAAACTACTAAGCCTTATGTTTATGGAGCTTCAACAAAGGTGTTCACACGAGTCTTAAGCACTGCCCTTCTAATTCATGATTGATCTTAATCGTTACCTTTCCCCGAAAATATCGCTAAAATCTTTTCCAACGAATGCCTTGCTCTCAAAGTACTATGAAGGGCATTTTCAGCTGTTGAAGGGATGTCAGCCACGAAAGTCACAATAGTCGCTCTCTTGGACCTCATTCACGGTGTCCAAAATTGATTGAAATTTTCCGCCAACGGTTTATCATCCCCCCGAGCAGCACGATCTTGCCAGAGCCCTAAATCTGGAGCCCTTTTTTACGAGTTACATCACACAAAGATGCCCGATTGGATCGTTCACTTTCGTGCACAAGAGCGTAGGATAAATCCGTTTTGCAGTTGGTTGCTGGTGATGGTGGACTCATTATAATCATTATCATTATTCGGCGAAACATTAGAAAGTGTGTGCGTTCGCCATCATCAGCCCCGTTCGCTTGGTCGCTTTTGCTAGGGTTGCCCTTTTTTTGAGCTGCTTCTGTTGAAAGAAAATGGTGTAAGTTTAGCACCACACACACATGTATCCACGAATTCACTGGCACACGGCCACCGGGAGAGGTTGGTTCACAAAGAGCAAGCAGGTAATTTTGCTGCGATGTCGAAAATTGCCGTTTTCCTACGTTCAAACATAGGTTTGGGTTTTTGGGGTTTGTTGGTTCACTTTAAGGGCTCCAATTGCCTCCTCGCTTCTTCAACCCCCTTCATACCTATTTCCAAGTAGTCGAAGGCTCAGTGCATGTGTTTGTGGATATGGGAGCAACACCGAGGCACGTTCCCGGTTCAAATCAGCTCCATTCGATGGGGAGCTAGCACCCTTTCAGAGCTCGCGCTTGCGTTTACTGCCTAAACCTTGGTTGACTAGCCAATTCGAGGCAATTTTCCCTCCAAATGATTATTTTCTATTATCATCCACTTTTCAAACAAACAATAACTGCACGGTTGAATGACTGTTAGGTCCTCCCGCTTCCCCCCACACGGTACATGACGGATGTCGGACATTTGCGCGAGCCTACACACTGCCACAGAGATCATGCTGTTGTGCGATTATACCCCGAGGCACTAGAGACGTAGAATAAGACACAAATGAACTGCTCATCAGCCACAGGCAATCAGTGAGGAAAGCCTCTTATTTTTTTCTATCCTCCGTTGCTCCGAAAGAGGGTCGAGTGTAAGACAGTACTTCAACGCTTTGCGTTGGATGGGTTCGCTGTTTCTTCGAGCTGGAAAACGCAACACAGCTTCACTAGGCTGTCAAATTGCTGTGGGCTTTTGAGTGGCAGTGGAAAACAATCAAAAGCACATGAAGTACATCAAAACAACGTCGTCCTCTTGAGGTTTTTGATTTAGAATTGTGATTAGAATATGTTGACCTGTAATTCTCTTTGTTATGAAGTTGGATCAATGTGTTGTAACAAATTTTCCAACTGAACCATCCATCGAATTGGAAGAAGAAGACATGCAGCTTCCAATGGAAGCGGTTAAGGCTTAGGTGTGCTTTAGGGTCTGTGGTCTTTTCTTGGGCAGCGACTACCCGCAGGGCACGATCATCGTCTCCAATCACTGACAGATGCACGCCTAGCGAACGTTCCACCAGTTGACATGGACTGGTACTCCCCATCGCACAGCATGAACCACTGCTCCAGAGACGGTGTAGAGATTTCACCACAAAAAAAGGTATCGCAAAAGGGCAAAGGCGATTCCCTCTACGCGAACGACTCTACGCTTGACAGTCCCGCTACAAAAGGTACGATTTTCTCGCATCGCCAAAAGGAAGAATACAAAAAAAAAACGATCACGCGATCACCTACCCTCTCGGTCGTCGCTGTTGCTGTGACACATTGTTGCGGCAAATCATTATTGCCCCCACGGATGGGTACGGAACCTTGGCAGGCGAGCAAAACCAATGGATCGCGCTGGTATTAATTTCACATTTTGCCTTACAGCGAATCACTTCAGCTTGGGTGCGTGTATGTGTGTGTGTATGGTCGACGAGGGCACGTGATCGTGCAGATCGGTTCGCTACAATGTGCCTGGACTGCTTCCCCCGGTTAGGGAACCAGCAACGCTCCACTCGCTGTGGTTAATGGGCTACACAGGTTGAAGGCAATCCAGCAACCCTTTAATCTTCCTCTCGCTCACCTCACCTAACAGTGGAGCCTGGTTGGGTTTGACGCTGATTGCAATAAACATAGACACGGCACTCTCGGCACGGAGAAGGTACGCTTCTTTGGAGGAGTGGACCGTTCGCTCCAGAGGGCGCACCCATACTCAGCAGCAGCAGACGCGTTTGGAGATGGAGTTCCGTGATCTGACGCTATGATTAATTTAAATCGATTACAAATATCGAAAGTAGATATATTAATTACATCTCCGGTGATCTTCGCACGGAATCGTTTCGCAATGGAGCCTAGACGTGCCTGGAGCTGGATGAGATCTCCGCACTTGACAATTAGCAAAAGGTGTATCGGGACTTGGTGTCAGATTGAGCTGAGAAGACATTCATTAATCATCACTTTTCTCTTCGAGACGTTATGGATTCGTATACTCACGCTCCAGACATCGTCGAGGATTACCTCGCAGGATAACCAACCATCATAGAACGCGTTGTTGAACACTTTGCGAGAAGATTGTGATTCCCTCAGAACCATCATTCCCTCATAGTAACGAGTATCACTATTGAACCTAGGTCGTGATCTTCTTTCCTGGGTCGCTCATCATGCAGCCATCAGCATGACTCGCTAGCCTGCCAGAGGCGTGCTCATTTGTGGCCTAATAGATGCGATCGTTAGGAAATAATGTTTTACCATCCCGCATTACCCCGAGCGGCCCGCGCCGATCATGACGAGCCACTACTCCAAACAGCTGAGTCGTGAAGCGGAGAAGCAACGGAACAGCAACAAACTGGAAAACGGCTCCGGTCACGTACGCCATTCGATCTTCACAGTGCGCCTTTCATACACCGGAGGCGACGTGCACGATCACGAACTCTGGCACTGGCTGGTGGTTCTGCCGTTTCTGGTGAGCCATTTTCCGTCAGTCATCGGGTTTCGCCTAAAAATGGTGTAGCGGTGAACTTCTTCACCTTGTCACCTTAGACTACTTTCGAATGTTGCATGCTCGACGGTTCGAATCGGAAACAGGTTCCGAGCGTTAGAAAACACGTTCCTTTTTACACGCGTGAGGTATGGGAAAGGTGTGTCCGAATGGTTTATGATCGGTGCTTGTATGTAACACCCGACCAACGAGCGGGTTCATTATGGACTGGGTTCGGTACTTTGCAGATCACCAACTTCAGGAAAATTGCCACCAAACCTGCTTCTCGGTGGATTGCTTCATTTATTACAATTACAACATCCAATCGAAGTGCAGATCTAGACCGTTGCAATGTGGTCCACATCTCATTCAAATGCGATGGTAATATTGAAAGGTGTGAACCATCCTCCATGGTCCATCGTCTTAAGACTCTTCTGCAATTGATGTGAACTAGACGAAAGTACGAACTCTCAATCAAGAAATACTATTTTTAAACATATTGAGCTTGCAATCAATACTTCACTGCCATAATCTTAACATCCTCGTGCTTGACCCTGAAGAACAGCGATCGGAAAGCAACAAAGCGTATCTTACGCATCGTTCAGCCTGCAAGTACATGAATTATGCACACTCGAAAAGCATAATTGTACATTTCGCCCCCATTGCTCCCTGCAGCGAGTCCCTGAACGAGTCCTCCCAAAGTGGACATGAGCACTCTCAGCACCGTTCCCGTTCCGAGTGGCGAGTTTTGGGCAGACTGTTTCGGATGAGAATTCTCCGCGGAAGACCAGCTACACACACGGTTTACAATTTTGGAACCTCCTTCCAACCTCGCGTGTTGAAGTGGCACATTAACGGTGGGTAAGGCTTTTTGATTTGTTTCGATTTCACGATTCTCCACACACTTGAGTGCGAGGTTTTTTTTCTCGTTCGTCTTCTCTTGCCCATTATGCACTGAAGAAGGCGCAGCTTTACGGGATATTAATACATCATAAATCGCTCGTCGTTTTTTTGTTTAAACGCAGCCGGGAAATGGGAAATTTCGGTCAGGTCACGATCGACCCCCTTGTGTGTGTGTGAGTGCATGGTGAATGCAAACATAAATTTAGGTAAGAGTGCTTTTGCTTTGATGTTCGACTAGTTGCTCGAGTATATCTTCTCGAGGCCCATCGTTTCTTATCGTTTTGTTTGAAAAGATAAATTTATTACCTCAAAATAACCTCACCTTCCTCTGTTTCTATGCCTGTTTGGTATACGATACAATCGACATCGGGATGTTCCTCCCGAGAGATCTCGGTCTGAAATGGAACGACGCAGGCAAACGTTAAGAATCTCCTCTGTGAAGCATAATGGCAGCATGGTTCGATGCGTTCGCTTGCCTACATCATCCTTCTGGATGGTGCTGTTCTGTGATTTCTTTCTCGGTTCTTTCCCTTGTGTGTGTTTCTGTGAGTGTTTTTTTGTGAGAGGTGGAGTAATTATAATAATTTTATTGTACCAACATGCGTATATCATCACCCGAGCGTTGTAGTGTGGTGGTTTCTTATGCCCTGAAAGCGCACAGACGCAACAGAAGGGAGAGTGCGTTAGGGACGGTGCGCATGGTGAGGTTACGAACGATGGAAAACATATGATCGAAAGCTTCATGCCCTCGGTTTCAAAACCGGCTGCTGCCAATGGTAGAAAGTCATCGTCGAGGTGGAAAGAAGCAGAAAGCAGCATCCACTGCTGAATGCTCTTGCTTGGCTCACTGAACGGAGAAGGTGGATAAAGAGGCTGAATCTCAAGATGGGTTCGTAGTGAGCCAACAGAACCAACCTAGAGTTAGAAGAAAGAACAATAAGCCTCCAGTTGGGTGCGTTAATCGATGTGTCAGAGACCGGGGCTGGTAAGATGTACGGTACATAAATCAAAGCAAATGGCTGAATAGGCTATGCAGGCAAACAGAGGAAGAGCGTTACTCTTTCCAAGACTCTCGATCCATGTTCTGTACCTCTTATCTCGCGGTACGGTACGACTTTCCAATCATGTTCTACGGCACCACGCTCGCTAGCACGGGCACGATAAGGGCTGCTTAAGAGCAGCGGCGGTTGATTATGCACGTCAGGCTCGGGGCCCGGCCACTGACTAACCGGTATAATCCCGTAAGCCCTTTTGGTCGCCAGCTTAAGCTTGATTTGTTGAGCAAAACAGTTTTTATTCTGAACGAACGGTTCGGTTTATGGTTGAGGAGGTGTTTTCCCTATTGAGATATCGATTTTAATGCATGGATGTTGGAGGATGCTCTCGTGGAGGGTAGGAGTTGTGGCCGGGATGAAATTCGACGCATTAACTAGAGTAGTTTTCGATCGATGTGCATTTCATCGTGGAACGAACTTTCATTTTAACGTTTGATTAATTTACTTGTCATTTTTTTGTTATGTCTTGATTGTTTCTAATTGCGTTTGGTTTTGTAACAAAATGGGTTCTCAGTTTTCATCAATGTTATGTTTTTTGTTTTGTTTTCGTTAAGTTGTTTTTTTTTTGTCTTGTAATTGGTTCATTTTTTGCCGTTTAATTGTTTCTTTGTTTGATATTAATGTTTACTTGATAAGATTTCCATAATTTCTTTAATATTTTTCATAAGTTTGTTTAAACTTTTGTTACAATTCTATAAATTGTATCATATTTGGTGAATGTGTTTTCTTTTCATTCTACTTGTCTAATAATTATGTGCTACTTATTCATTCTAAGCTTCCAACAATATCTCTCGATTTAATGATGTATGATCCACGATCGAGGGACGCTTATGTGGTTCCCCAATTTCCAAAAATTACTTTCCTTCCCTCAACCCTATACCATCCTCACCCCCTCACCCCACCCCTCTTTCTCATACAGAGGTGCGTGAAAGTTCGGGCTTGAGGTTTTTGTGCGTGAAATCCAATATTTTACACCCGCGTTCGGTTGCGTTCGCAAGTCTCTGCATCATTCCCATACGATGGTTCCTTTCTGTTTGTGGCTCTTTTGTGTATATTCCACGCGTAAGTTCCCTAATTTGATTCGTATGCATACCGGTCGGGCTATGGCTTCGGGCGAAGCGGAACGGGAAAAGTGGGATCTTTCGTAACAGGAGACGATTTTAATAGAAACCTCAGCAAATTTGGTGTGGAAAATAGATCGAATTCGGCGCGGTTGCGGTGATGTTAGTGCGTTGAAGTGTTGTTCTGCTATTGAGAAACAGCGACAACAAAAAAAAACCGCACTACTATTGGAAGCTTTTATTTGGTGCTTTTACATGATGAAATTATGATCATACGGTTGGTGCTTTTTTTGTGCCTTCGATGTGGTTGCTGAATAATTCCAAGGAACTTCCTGGTAATGGGTTTCATTTTTCTCTCACCGGGTTAGTTTGAGTTTTTCATGCTCAATATACTGTTGACCACAGCAGCGGTCGCTCTTGTTATGATTGCTGAGACGCTTTCCAACACTGATGAGATGTGAATGGCTCTTCAAAATGATGTATCGGTGCATTAATTACTCGTTAGGGGATGAAAGCTCTAGCTGCATCGTTAGTTTTAATTTGAGTTTTAGAATATTTGTGACTGTTTAGAATTATTTTTTTCTAAATTATTGGACATTAAAATATGTTGTCTACCTTTGGAAAAGGTAAAAGAAAATTTAATTTGTTTATGCATAAACTTACCTCGTATGCTTGATTTCCTCCTACACTGGGGAAGAAAATGACTTGAAACTAACATTAATTTTTCCTAATTTTATTTATTCAAACTTCCACCTTCCAGATACGTAAATTTGAATTTAAACGAATTAAATTAAAGCTTTGCATAAATTACCTTTCACGGTCACTTACACGCTGACTTCGCTTCGCCATGGATCAATTGTCACCTTGGCAAGGTTCCGTTGTTGGTTTGCTGGCTCATTATGCTGTTGACCATGCAAAAACGCACTAAACGCATCACCACCAAAGGAACCCCAATCATCACTCACAATGCGTACCGTTTTCGACCCGCATCCCAATTTATGCACCTAATTGACTTGCTATGGACTTGCGTCGAACCTTCCGTATCATACTCACAGTCCGGGTCAGCCAATTATCCTGACCATTC